>CABHPQ010152755.1:0-40056 GCA_902168405.1 Peromyscus aztecus
AAAAGAACTAACCAAGATAACCAGAATGATAGAAATATAACATCAATAATTACAGTAAAAACAGAAAAAGCAAAAACCATGATAACCATGATCATTCAAAAGATCACTGAAGTTGGCAGAGCCTTTAGTTAAATTTGCTAAGAAAAGTAAAGATGGACTACTAAAATCATAAGTGGATGAGAAACATTGCAAACCACTTTATAAAAGTAAAAACATTTACAAAAGAATAGTAGAAAATTATCTGCCAATATATATTAGTTTACTCAGTGAAATGGACATATTAGTAGAGTTGACATAAACAAGGATCATAGTTCTAGAAGAAACAAACAAACAAAATATGGATGGAATCACAAGACATAGAAATACAAACAAATAATCTCAGGAAGAAAAGCTAACTGCCTAAGAAACTTCACCAAACATTGAAAGACATAATACATCAGTCTCTCAAAATTTTATTAGAAAACTGTAGATTACAGTGAACAACTATAATAAATTAATAACTTTTCTAGGGAGGAAGCCCCTAATTGATTATCTAATATCAAGTGTTCAGCCCTAGAAACATATACATACAAGTAACATTGACTCTACTAAGCAGGTTATACTTATACTATTCATTCACATATATTTAATTATAATAATTATGGGAAAATGTAGTATGAATTTGAAAGGGAGCTGAGGTTGTATGGGGGAGACATAGGAGAGGATGAAGTAAGAGGAAGAATGTGATGTAATATTTTATTTTATTTTTGTTTTATTGAAAATGGATTTTTTTCTCAAATAATGTATCCTGATTATGGTTTCCCCTTCCTCTATTTCCCCCAGTTCCTCCTGACCTCTCCTCCCATCCAGATCTACTCCCTTTTTTGTCTTAGGAAACAACAGGCCTCTAAGGGATTATGGTAATAACATAATATAATATAATAACATAAAACAACAGCAAACACATAGAAACAAGACAAAACAAACAAATAGAAGGAAAAGAGTCCAAGAGAGGGCAAAAGAAACAGAGACCCAATGGTTCAAATGCTCAGGAAACCCTTAAAATCACTAAACTGGAAGCTACAACATACATGCAAAGGACTTGTAGGGTAAAGAGAGAGAGGATTAGAAAATATAAATAAAATTAAATTTAAAATAATGTGATAAAATAAAATAAAATAAAAGGAAAAGCTCTGATATGACTTTAAGAGACAAGGAACCTCCAAAAATGCCTTTGAGCTTGTTTTTCTTTGGCCATCTACTGCTGGGCATGCAGCCTTTCCTTAAGAGTATTCTGTTTTCCCTGTGAGACTCCTTTAGAGGAAACTAAATTTTCATTTGTAAGTGGTTATCAATTGGAGATTGCTTTGGATTTAGGAATGGGGATATGTGTCCACTTCTCCTTTCAGTTATAGTACCTTATGTGGGGCAGACCTGTGCAGGCCCTGTGAATCTGCCTCAGTCTATGTGAGTTCATATGTGTGTTAATCTTGTTGCTATAGAGGCCTTGTTTTCTTGGCACCATGCATCCCCCCTGGCTCCTACACTTTTTCCACCTCCTCCTCTGCAGGGTTTCCTAAGCTATGAATTGACAGATGATGGAAACAACCTGTTTAGAGCTGAGTGTTCCAAGGTCTCTCACTCTCTACATATAGTCCTACTGTGGGTCTCTGTATTCCCATCTGCTGCAGGAGATGGGTGAGCAAGGCACTGACCTATGAGTACAGCAGAATGTCATTAGGAGTCATTTTATTGTTATGTATTTTTCAAAACAAGTTTTTAAACAGGAGTATTTGGTTTTACCCTAGATCTCTGTGCTATCTAGTCTCAGGTTTTTGGTCACCCATCCATTTTGTGGAGTGGGTCTTCGGTCAAATCAGATATTGGTTGGCTACTCTCACAAGCTTTGTGCCAGGCTTGAACCAGCATATCTTGAAGGCAGGACACCACTATAAATCAGAGTGTTTGTGGCTGGCTTGGTGTTTACATTTCTCCTTTTGTAGTGTGCAGAATACCTTCCTGTACCAAAGACATTAGCTAGGAGGAAATAAGGGTTTCTGTCAGGATCTGCTTAGCCCTCTGGGAATGGGGGCAGAGTGAGGAGAGGCCACAGCTCTGTAGTCTGATACAGAGCTGGGGATGAGACTGGGGGATTGGATATGGAGGAGAAGAGGAAGAATGAATGTCTGAAGCTCACCTACCTTGCTTCTCTGTCAGGCTTGGTTGGTAGGTTCCTGGAGAAAGCCTGCTGCAGTTTTTGGCTGGGATAACAGGATGAGTGGAGAGGAAGGGTGGAGGAGATCTGTATAGTTCACTGGAGATGGCATCAGGTGGTCTGCCACAGAGGTAGGTGTGAGACTAGGGGATAGGATTTGGAGGATAGGAGGAGGTGAAGATCACACTTAGGCCACATGTTTCCTTGACTGGCATGGGCTTTGGGTTCTCATGGAATGCTTGCTGGAGTTGGGGTCTGGGATAAAGCATTGAGTGGAGGGAAGGAAGGTTGGAACTATGGTCTATGCGATCAGTTGGAGATGGGAGCAGAGAGGAAGGGGAGGCCACAACGTGTGGTCTGCTACAGAGCTGAGGATGAGATTCCCAAACTTATGGGATGCTATGAAAGCAGTGCTAAGAGGAAAATTCATAGCACTAAATGCCCACATAAAGAAGTTGGAGAAATCTCACACTAGTGACTTAACAGCACACCTGAAAGCCCTAGAACAAGAAGAAGCAAAGTCACCCAGGAGGAATAGACGCCAGGAAATAATCAAATTGAGAGCTGAAATCAATAAAAGAGGAACAAAGAGAACAATACAAAGAATCAATGAAACAAAGAGTTGGTTCTTTGAGAAAATCAACAAAATAGACAAGCCCTTATCCAAACTAACCAAAAGGTACAGAGAGAGCATCCAAATTAGCAAAATCAGAAATGAAAAAGGAGACTGAAGAACTAACATTGAGGAAATCCAGAGAATCATCAGGTCATACTTCAAAAACTTGTACTCCACGAAGCTGGAAAATCTAAAAGAAATGGACAATTTTCTGGATAGGTACCACATACCTAAGTTAAATCAAGACCAGATAAACTATTTAAATAGACCAATAACCCCTAAGGAAATAGAAACAGTCATTAAAAGTCTCCCAACCAAAAAAAGCCCAGGACCAGACTGTTTCAATGCAGAATTCTATCAGATCTTCAAATAAGAGATAATACCAATACTCTTTAAATTGTTCCACACGATAGAAACAGAACTCCTTCTATGAGGGTACAATTACCCTGATTCCAAAGCCAAACAAAGATGCAACAAAGAAAGAGAATTACAGACTAATCTCCCTCATGAACATTAATGCAAAAATACTCAATAAAATACTGCCAAACAGACTCCAAGAACACATCAAAACAATTATCCACCATGATCAAGTAGCATTCATCCCAGAGACGCAAGGGTGGTTCAACATACGAAAGTCTGTCAATGTAATACACCATATAAACAAAGTGAAAGAAAAAAAAACACATGATCTTCTCACTAGATGCTGAAAAGGCATTTGACAAAATCCAACAGCCCTTCATGATAAAGGTCTTAGAGAGATCAGGAATACAGGGAACATACCTAAACATAATAAAGGCAATTTACAACAAGCCAACAGCCACCATCAAAGTAAATGGAGAGAAACTCAAAGTGATTCCACTAAAATCAGGAACAAGGCAAGGCTGTCTGCTCTCCCCATACTTATTCAACATAGTACTTGAAGTTCTAGCCAGAGCAATAAGACAACATAAGAAGATCAAGAGAATACAAATTGGAAAGAAAAGTCAAGCTTTCACTATTTGCAGATAACATAATAGTATACATAAGTGACTCCAAAAATTCAACCAAGGAACTCATACAGCTTATAACCACCTTCAGCAGTGTAGCAGGATACAAGATTAACTCAAAAAATCAGTAACCCTCCTATATACAAATGACAAATGGGCTGAGAAAGAAATCAGAGATACATCACCCTTTACAATAGCCACAAATGACATAAAATACCTTGGGTAACTCTAACTAAGCAAGCAAAGGACCAGTATGACAAGAACTTTAAGTCCCTGGAAAAAGAAATTGAAGAAGATGTCAGAATGGAAAGATCTCCCATGCTCATGGATAGGTAGGATTAACATAATAAAAATGGCAATCTTACCAAAAGCAATCTACAGATTCAATGAAATCCCCATCAAAATTCCAACACAATTCTTCACAGATCTGGAAAGAATAATACTCAACTTCATATGGAAAAACAAAAAAACCCAGGATAGCCAAAAGAACCCTGTACAATAAAACAACCTCTGGAGGCATCACGATCCCTGACTTCAAGCTCTACTATAGAGCTACAGTAATAAAAACAGCTTGGTACTGGCATAAAAACCAACATGTGGACCAATGGAACCAAACTGAAGACCCTGACATTAATCCACACACCTACAAACATATGATTTTTGACAAAGAAGCCAAAACTGTACAAGGGATAAAAGAAAACGTCTTCAACAAATGGTGTTGGCATAACTGGATGTCAACATGTAGAAGACTACAAATAGATCCCTATCTGTCACCATGCACAAAACTTAACTCCAAGTGGATCAAAGGCCTCAACATAAATCCAGTTACTCTAAACCTGATAGAAGAGAAAGTAGGAAGTATTCTTGAACGCATTGGCACAGGAGACAACTTCCTAAATATAATACCAGTAGCACAGACACTGAGAGAAACAATTAATAAATGGGACCTCTTGAAACTGAGAAGCTTTTGTAGGGCAAAGGACATGGTCAACAAGACAAAATGACAGCCAACAGAATGGGAAAAGGTCTTCATCAACCCCTCATCTTACAGAGGGATGATATCCAGATCATATGAAGAACTCAAGAAATTAGACATCAAAATAATCAACAGTCCAATTAAAAATGGGCTATAGAGCTAAACAGAGAATTCTCAACAGAAGAAGCTCAAATGACTGAAAGACATTTAAGGAATTGCTCAACATTCTTAATCATCAGGGAAATGCAAACCAAAATGACTCTGAGATACTATCTTACACCCGTCAGAATGGCTAAGATCCAAAACACTGAAGACAGCTTATGTTGGAGAGGATGAGGAGCAAGGAGAACACTCCTCCACTGCTGGTGGGAATGCAAACTTGTACAGCCACTTTGGAAATCAATATGGCCCTTTCTTAGAAAACTGGGAATCAACCTCCTTCAAGACCCAGCTATACCACTCTTGGGCATACACCCAAGGAATGCTCAATCATACCACAAAAGCACTTGCTCAACTATGTTCATAGCAGCATTATTTGTAATAGCCAGAACCTGGAAACAACCTAGATGCCCTTCAGCTGAAGAATGCATAAATAAAATGTGGTACATATACACAATGGAGTACTACTCCGCAGAGAAAAACAATGATATCATGAGGTTTTCAGGCAAATGGATGGAACTAGAAAAAATCATCCTGAGTGAGGTAACCCAGACTCAGAAAGACAAACATGGTATGTACTCACTCATAAGTGGATACTAGATGTAAAGCAAAGGATAACCAGACTGCAACTCACAACTCCAGGGAGGCTACCTAGTAAAGAGGACGCTAAGAAAGACAGGGATCACCCAATGACAGAGAAATGGATGAGATCTACATGAGCAAACTGGACATGAGGGGGGTAATGGAGGGCAAGGGTCAGGGGAAAAAGAGCTTAGGGTAGCTGGAGGTCCCAGTTGGGTCAGGAACAGAGTGGGAGAACAAGGAAAGAGATATCATGATAAATGAAGACCCCATGGGAATAGGTCCCCAGAAATCCACAAAGATACCTCCACAATAGACTACTGGCAATGGTGGAGAGAAAGCCCAAACTGACCTACTCTGGTGATTGGATGACCAAACACCCTAACTGTCATGACAGAGCTCTCGTCCAGTGACTGATGGAAGCAGATGCAGAGATCCACAGCCAAGCCCAGGTGGAGTTCCAGGAGTCCAATCGGAGAGAGAGAGAGAGAAAGAGAGAGAGAGAGAGAGAGAGAGAGAGAGAGAGAGAGAGAGAGAGAAAGGAGGGATTATATGAGCAAGAGATATCAAGACCATGATTGAAAAAAGCACAGGGACAAATAGTCAAACTAGTGGAAACACATGAACTGTGAACCAATAGCTGAGGAGCCCCCATGGAACTGGATCCGGCCCTTTGGATAAGTGAGACAGTTGATTAGCTTGAACTATTTAGGAGGCCCTCAGGCAGTGGTACGGGACCTGTCCTTGGTGCCTGAGCTGGCTTTTTGGAACCTAGGGCCTATGCGATACACTTTGCTCAGCCTTGATGTAGGGAGGAGGGTACTGGACCTGCCTCAACTGAATCTACCAGGCTGAGATGAATCCCCAGGGAAGACCTTGCCTTGGAGGAGGTGGGAATGGGGGGAGGATTGAGGGGGGAAGTCTGGGGAGTGGGAGGAGGGAGGACAGGGGAATCTGTGGCTGATATGTAAAATTAAATTAATTATAAAATAAAAATATAAAAAAATAAAATAACATAGCTACTTCATTTCAAACACTAAAAATAAATAAATAAAAATAAAAAAGTTGAATAAAATAGAAATATGGTATCTATAGCTGCTATTTTAATAACAAAACAAAATCTAAAATATTCTTTTAGTACTAACCGTAATTTATGTTAGTTATATGGATCAATGAACCATAATTGATAGTTCACAGAAAAAAAGCAATATATGCACACACACAAATATATTTACACGTAAAAACTAATTTTAACAAGGTTTTTATGTTCACTCAAGAGGAGAAAACCATTCCTAAAAGTATAATTATATTATACATCAATTTCCTTTGAAAGACAAGATTAAATCAAAAGTAATTTAAAAACAAACAA
The DNA here is from genome assembly GCA_902168405.1 of Peromyscus aztecus. Lineage (NCBI taxonomy): Eukaryota > Metazoa > Chordata > Mammalia > Rodentia > Cricetidae > Peromyscus > Peromyscus aztecus. Next base: position 6,883 of record CABHPQ010152755.1, read on the forward strand.
ACAAGCAAACAAACCACGAGGCCTCAGCTGACAATAGGCAGCGTGTATGCCGGGCTCTGTGGACACATGAGAGATATCTTACAGTCTTGTCGCCGCCATGGAGGAGCTGCTGCCTTAAAGCTCCAGCTGTAGCTGCAGCGCTGCCCTGCTTCAAGGAGGCTGCAGAGACTGCAGTATCTCCAGAACAACCAAAAACATCCAAGTCTTGTGGGAAGATGCTTGGTGGCACTCGCCTTTAATCCCAGCACTCGGAGGGAGGCAGAGGCAGTCAGATCTCTGTGAATTCAAGGCCAGCCTGGTCTACAGAGCGACTGGTCTACAGAGAGACAGCAAAGTCTACACAGAGAAACCTTGTCTCGAAAAACCAAAACAGGCAGAGCAGAGCCAAGTGCACAGCAGAGAAGAGAAAGGTGAAATTAGAGACACACCAGCAGTGAAGGGTATGGGAGCGATAAGCGATATGGGAGAGTTTGACGAAGCAGACAAGGAACATGACATTGCTAAAAATGGCTTTCTCTGACCCTCCACCCCAACATCTACCTGCCCCACCCCCTCCCCGGCAGCCCACCGCAAGGAGCCACCGCTGCTGCTAGGCTGGGCCACAGGGCTGCCCAAGGGTTGCAAGCGCAATGATAGTGCCTGATGACCCGCACAGCAGCTGGCACTAATGCCAGGGAGGTGTGCTGCTGTCTGGAACCCTCTCAGATCCTACCCCAGGTGCCCTGCATAGCCTCAAGATCACCTTAAGCCTGATATCCCAGAAGAGTCTTGATAATGGTCCAGTATTTATCATGTTTCAGAAACCAGACAAACGACTCGTTGCAATGAGTATTTGCATGTAAAGCAGTTTGAGAAAAAAAAAAAGTGTCTACTAAACACACTGTACAGTTCGCAATGCCACTTCCTGGAACAAATATGTGAAAGAAGAGCATGTAGTTGCTCAGTACAGCCGGCAGGCGCAGAGGGGTATGCAGCGTTCTGGAGCTCTGGCAGGCTCTGCCCACAAACAGGTTGCCCCAGCCACGAGATCGTCCAGACTCTGAGCAAAGATAGGATGTCTGAGATGGAGAAGGGTTCATTTTCTTTATTGGGGCTCTTCAAAAGACCTCCAGGGTCTATGCTGCTCCCTAAAGCCATCCTGGTATCTGCAATCCAGCTGGTGTCTATGGTCCATGCTGCCTCCCCAGGCTGTGTTGATGCCTAAGGTCTATGTTGAAGCCTGTGGTCTGTGCTGCCTCTTGGAGCCATATTGATGTGTGTAGCCTGTGCTACTGCCTGAGGACATGTTGAGGTCAGTGGTCCTGCTGTGGCCAGGGACCATGTGGATGTATGTCTGTGACCCGTGTTGCTGCTGAAGGCCATGTAGATGTCCATGGTTTGTGCTGTTGCCAAAAAACACGTGGAAGTCTATGATCCATGCCGACACTGACTGTAACAGGCAAAGAAGCTTCTTTTGTAGTGGTGTCGATGACTGCAGACTCATAGTTGAGAATGAGAGGCATAGAAGTCTTCTGTGACAACCTCTCCCTCCTCACCCCACCCCAAAAAGAGACAGTCTAGACAGGAAGCCATTGAAAAGAAGTCTTAAAAATTGTGATTGGTATCCTGAAGTGTAGCTCTTCACATTTGATGGCTTCTGATGGGGGTGAGGAAGAACTCAGTTTTCTTTAAGGGACTGGCCACTGGGAGTTTGACCATGCTCCAGTGAATATGTGGGCGACACAAACTGGACTTGATTTTTCGAGCTGCCTCCTGACAGCTAGAGAGAGAGAATCAGGAGTAGCTGCCAATGGCTCCACAGTCTCATGGGTTGATGGGTGTATTCCCCCACTAAATCCATGGCAGTATGAATGAGGAAAAGGTGATATTTATGACATGTGAATCATGTCTCAATGAGACACATTTGTAGCATGAGCTAGAACACCCAATTCTGAATGACCGTATAACAAATACATCGTTCAGTGAACTGTTTAGGAGATGTAGTGATTTAAATAAATGTAATACTTCAGAAGATACTTCAAATTCTGGGTATTTTGAAGTTAGCATAATGGAAAGTTATTTAACAAAAAGAAAACATTTTCAGAAATTGCTCAAGGCTCTGTAAATATCTAATTTTCATCATGGTTCCTAATCTTGTAACACACTATATTGGTTGAGCATCTAAATAGAGTTGTGATGTTTTGGCTAATTCATTTTAATATAAAAGCATTTCAAATGAACCAGCAAATGCCTAGAAATCTTCATTGTGGAGTACTGAGCCTCATGATTGAAGTGTCTGTCATTTCTGTTTATCACCATGCTCATTTCATTGTCTATCTCTTCATCTGTGTGCATTTTAATCCTTTTGTATGCTAGCCATTGGCATTTTCATATACCACCTTTTATATGTGGTATATCTTTTCTCTTTCAAAAATAAGAGAAAAGAAATATAAAATACATTTTAATTTTTCTGCATTCTTGAGAATTCCCTACGTGTATACAATGAAATATGATCATACATACCCTTGTCTTGCCTGATTCCTCCCATATCATGCCTAACATGTTCCCTTCCCAACTTCATGTCTGATTTTATAGAAGTCAAGTTCAGTTAGTACTGCTCATATGTATATGGGTGTGGGACCATCCACTGGATCATTGGAATCCTACTAATGGCCACACCATCCCAAGAATGTCTAAGTAAGATGTGGGACCTGGAAATCATCTGCAATATCCATGATGGAATTTTGGCTGGCTTATTTTATATGATTCCTATGCAGACAATTCTAGCTATTGTGATTTCATGGGTGTAAAAGCCACGTTATGTTTAGAATATGGCATTTCTCAGCACTCCTTCTCATTCTCTGATTGTACATTCTTTCTACCATGCCTTCTGCTATGGTCCCTGTGCCTTGGTGTTTGAGGAAGGGTTGAGACAAGTGTTCTAATTAGGAATGAGTATTCAGTCTCTCCTGAACATATTGAAGTTCTGCATCTCCTCATTAGCTAATGCCACTGCAGGAAAAAGCTTCCCTGATCATGGTTGAGAACATCATCTCTACAGGTGTAAACATAAATATTTAGAAGACAGTTTGACAGCCTGACCATTGAACATAATGACTATATCAGGTTATATCCTTGGGCTGACGACTTCCCCAGCCATAGGCTTTTGACTCCCAGGCCTGAAAATACCTCCTGTGGGTGAGTTTCAAATCCAGTCAGAGGGCAGGAAGTTACTTCATAACGGTTGTGCCGCTGCTGTTTCAGGGGGCACATCTTGCCTGGCAGGTCAGTATTTTGATATGCAGCATGCAGAACTGGGTAAGGCCAAGGTGTCTTCTCTTACTCAGTAGCCCTCATAACATATTCTAGCTCTAGGAAAGCTAGGAATCTGGAAGAACATTACCTTGTCAGTTTGAGATTGCTTTCTCTATGACTAACAACCAAAATGTGTCGTGTTTTTAGTCAATGAGGTCTTACCATGTAGTTATGATGAGTAACTGAGTTGGAGCAAATAATGTGTTATTTTTGAAACCTTTGGGGACTCCTTTACCAAAAACTCATAAGAAGGTAGTCTGTAACATGTGATGGGTTTTTCTATTGAACAACCCATGTCTTCTGGGAAAATATTGTCTACCCATACAGGGAAATTCCTTTCAAAAGCTTTAAATTATATTTTAAGTTAGATACTAACTGGGAAGTTTCCACGATGCTGTTTGATACACCCCTTACTTTTGTTTAGCCATTCTACTATCTCTCTCTCCACAAACCTCCTCTTCCCTACCTTAGCTTTGTCTTTTAGCCACAAGTATTTCTCCTTCTTCTTTCATTTCATATGTCTTCTATTATCTGTCTATTTTTTGGTCTTGTTTTGAGACAATGTTTCTCTGTATAGCCCTGGTTGAACTGAAACTTGCTTTGTAGACCAAGGTGGCTTCCAACTCAGAGATCCTTCTGCCTCTACCTCTGGAATGTTGAGATTAAAGGTATATGCCACCACATCCACCTTACTATCTGTCTAATTCCACCACCACCACCACCACCACCAAAATTCTTTCATGAGATCATAGGCTTCCATATGGTTTTTCTATGACTTTACTTTGGGTTAGCTCTCCTTTCCAATTCTTGGTGCCCTCTTCAGCCACCATGGCATTATACCCCTTTATTTTCTTTTTACTGATAATCTGATGTCTTACCTCACTTTGTGTGCCCTTTTCAAAAAGAGTCACTCTTTAGTTTCCTGGCTTTTACTCATGCTCATTTTCTAAAGGGACTTCTTTTAGTACTATGTGTATGGGAAGTTAAATGAGTCCTTTGGGTTTTCTCTGACAATCAAATCACATACAAGGCAAAGATAGTAGGTACACTAACAAAATCTTTACATGCATGATTTGTTAATTTTAGTTTCAGTAAACCATAGTAACACAATAACCTTATGCACCTGCTGATTCTCAGCTACACATGTGACTTAAACACATGAATGAATAAAACATTATATATTTTCTGGGAATATATACAGAGAGTCAAGCAAAGTGGCAGGCATAATTTTATGAACAATGAAAAATTTATTTTAGCATCTGCCTGCTTCCAAATAGCCAGATGTTTTTCATTAGGCAGCAAAGCTCTCCACAAATTCAACTTTAATACCTTTATCACCCATGGGGAGACTTTAGTGTCTTTCTCCTCCTGAGTAACCCTAGCCAAGCAAGATTCGTGGTGGATAGAGTGTCTAGCTCCACACAAGATTCCTGTGAGTTTTGATGGAGGTATCATTGCATCTATTCTGTGTCTGGAACCTCATAAGAGCTTTGGAGAGTTTCTGCAGGATGCTCTCCCTTACACATGCTGCATCCTACAGAAGACAATTTGGATTGAATTTCTAAATATCTTCTCTCATGATCTTCAAAATGAGATGGACTGTCTCCAAAAATCCAGAGCTGGGTTTAAATGCAGCCCAATGGCAGAGTGCTTGCTGCTTATTATGTGCAAGGCCTTCAGTTTGACTTTCAGTCTTGCAAAAAACATAGTTAAGTTGAAAGATTCTAATATTTAAAATTTCATGTGGCTTTCCATTTATGTTCTTTCTGTAATTAAAAAAAATTGTCTCCCAACTCTTAATTTGACCATAATTAATGAGTTTAGTAGTTGGAATTAATTTTTCTCTTAATGTTTGTCTTGTGATGTGATAGTTTTTTCCTGTGTGTTATGAAGCATATGAACATGAATCCTCAAATTCACATTTATGAGAAAATCTTGTGTCTAGAGTAAGCTTATAAAATGTGATAATTTTAATACAGTAGAATAATGGTTTCCTCTGAAGAAGGGGATAGAAAAATTGAAGAGGTTTCTAATTTATTTTAATTTTTTGTCTTGAACCCTGAACTCTTGATTCATTTATTGACAAATCTGGTGTATTATACTAAATAGCTATTGTGTTACTTAAAGAAAGGGAAGGCATTTCATTTTTGGCCTATCTACAAGAATAATGGAAAAATTCATTCAATAAAGTAGTTAAATTCTTGTTCCATCACTTACTTTAGGTTAAAGTCATCACTTGCTTTCTGTAGATATTTAAAGGTTTAAATAAACATATAACCTTTAAGATGGGTTGTGATACCATATAAGATATAGGAAGAGCCAAGTGGAAGTCACTGGGGTCATCTGCCAATCATGGGAATGATTTCAGAAGCCTTAGGAACTCATACTGGTGCCCACCTGCAATTATCACTTGTGATCAGTCGTATGAAATGCAACAGAATACTGGGCGATGCACATGGCAATGGAATTTTCCTACCAGTAACATTTGTGAACCAGCTCATTTGGGGAAGTATTAGACTTCTCTATGTTAATTTGGGACTTCTAGGTAGAACAGTATGACTCTTTGTGGCTAGAGTTTTCCTGCCTGGCCCACGGTCAGGATAAATCTCTTTCACCTGCCAGTCCCACAGCCGCTCAGACCCAACCAAGTAAACACAGAGACTTATATTGCTTACAAACTGTATGGCCGTGGCAGGCTTCTTGCTAACTGTCCTTATATCTTAAATCAATCCATAAATCTATACCTTGCCACGTGGCTCGTGGCTTACCGTGGCTTACCGGCATGTTTACATGCTGCTTGTCCTGGCAGTGGCTGGCAGAGACTCCCTCTGCCTTCCTGTTCTTTTAATTCTCTCTGTTAGTCCCGCCTATACTACCTGCCTAGCCACTGGCCAATCAGTGTTTTATTAGCAACACATTTGCCATACAGAACATCCCACAGCAACTCTTTTGCTGTGCTTCATATCTTAGGGAGTCCATTTATAAACTCAGCACAAAGCATGAAATAAATAAAGTCTTTGGGTGAATCAATGTCAAGGAAAACTGCTGTTGCTGTAACTGGAGAAGCCAGGGGTGTAGCCAAGGACCAGATCCTGCTGGAATCAGAGGTTGAGTAGCTCTCTTACTTATTCAAAATCTGTCACAGTCTTCAGAAAAGAAAAGATACAGATATACTGATTCACAGAGAGATCAAGATTCCCTCATCACACCGCTAGTGAAGAACGTGTGGTCTCAGAATTCACAGCGATCATCACTTGGGTGTTTAAAATGCTGGAGATACTTCTGAAAAGGAGCTCTTGGATTAAGAGGCTGGTATGAGGTTTAAGAAGAGAATTGCAATGTTCTATTACTGCAGGATGAGGAAGAAGAGTGGAGGAAGAGGGGAGAGGAAAGAGAGGAAAAAGAGGAGGATAAAGACGAGAACGGAGCCTGGAGATAGTTGGGCAGTTAAGATCACTCACCCCTTTTGTAGAATACCCTAGTTCAGTTCCCAGAACCTATGTTAATTGGCTCAAAGCTGAATTAACTCCAGATCTGGGGCATCTGAAGCTCTCTCCTGGACTTTGGGCATACCTGAATATACCTGGCACACACACACACACACACACACACACACACACACACACACACACGCACGCGCACGCGCACGCGCACACACAAATACAAAAAAAATTTATATGAAGAAAGGGAGTATTTTAAAAGTTATGAAACACAATTCATGTTTGTTTCCATAAGATTATTTGCACAAATTATTCCCAAGATCAGACTATATGTTCTGTCGTATCTATAACACCAAGAAATATGTGAGAAAATTGAAGTTGAAAATAAAATTTATGAATGTTGTTTATGGATTCTTTCTTCAATTTTAACATTTTTATAGCTTGTGTAATCAGAAATAAAGTTTATTTTTGGTTTATAAAATATGCAAACATAACAGTAACAGTATTTCTACCTTTGAATTTTCACTGATTATGAAGGTCTCACTGTGAATTCACTTCTCCCATTATATTTTTTACCTTTTAATGTGATGAAATTAAAAGCTGTGAAACTGGAAGTATTTTTATTTCATTCATGTTCTTTACTAGGAACAAACTTTGTTACAGCTCACTTGTTCATCCTTGGTCTTCCCCTTCATTGCTGTTGTATATATAATAAGCTTTCCAAAACAAAGCATTTACTACTATCTAATTGGTCTTAAATAATAAAATCCTGGAGTCAGATATCAGGGTGAAAGCTGAAAGATCTGAGAAGCAGAACAGCCAGCCACTAGAGAGACTTCTTAACTCTAGGAATACTTAGACCGAAAAATGCTGAGCTTCTATTTCCACCCCACCTTATCACTTCTCTCTACTCAGCTGTATCACTTCCTGTTTCCTCTTCCCAAGTGCTGAGATTAAAGGCATGTGCCTCCCAAGTACTGTAATCAAAGGCATGAGATCCCAAGTGCTGGAATTAAAGGTGTATGCCACCACTGCCTGGCCTTTAGTGGTTAGCTCTGCACTCTGATCACCAGGCACGCTTTATTTGTTAGAGCACAAACAAAATAGCACCACATTTCCCCATTTTGATCTAAAATAAGAAAAAAAATAAACTAATATAAGAAAAACTATATACAATAAGCATAATAACTATATACAATATTTACAGGCAATAAATACATCAACAATGTCTAGTCCTTAACAATTTACAAATTCTGAGAAAATACTCCATATCTATCCTATTTTGATGAGTTCAAAAGGTTGCACCTAATTCATTTTCTATTCTAACTTGCATTAGCAAAACTATCTTTTAATGTCTCTCAACCTTATACACTTTACACCTCTTAAGTGTTTATTTATTTTCTGAATCTGGTGACCAAAAAAACCCCCTATGACTATAAAGTCTTCAACTCCATCAGAGACCCAAGAAGGAAATAATATTACCGAGTAAGCAGGAAGTGCAAGCAAGAGACTTCCAAAAAAATGTGAGAAATGACAGAAACAACTGGCTGCCTGAGCAGTTACTCAAGGTTCCTTTGCAATGTTGGGGCATCTATCTTTAACATACAGTTTTAGAATATCTGATATACTTATCCGTGAAGCAGGATTTTCTGAAGTGCTGCCCTATTTTGTCTTGGCAAAATTCGGCAGTTCTTTCTTTTGTGTTCTGCTTGTCCCATTTGGAGAGCATACTGTCAGCAGTCCAGACAAGGGCAATTTGTACCCTGTGGCTAAATTTTGCCACAAAGAAAGTAAATTCCATATGAAGTTTCTTCAATGCCCATCATCTTCTCTGAAGTAGATTAGTGCTGCCAGGAGCAGACATGTCTCATTGTCATAAAAAATCCCAGCACCCGGGAGGCAGAGGCAGGTGAATCTCTGTGAGTTAGAGGCCAGCCTGGACTACAAAGTGAGTTCCAGGAAAGGCTCAAAGCTACACAGAGAAACCCTGTCTCGAAAAACCCGGGAGCTGGGATTATTTATGACAAAAAAAAAAGAAAGAAAAAGAACCTTTGTTATTAAAACATCTTAAATGCCATATTCTGTAGATCTTTGAATCATTTGAAGATGACCTGTCTACCCAAAATATATCTTTGTTTGACCTTGAAAACATAATTGTATGTACAGTATGTTCTAACAAAAATAATCCCAACTTTGTATCAATATACAAATATCCATATTAATGAAAAATATTTAAAACAAGTGCTTGCTTTTTCAAAGTACATTCAATTATGAATTGTGCACTAGCATTTTGAAAAGTCAGAGATTCATTTATTTGTCTAGCTTCTGAATTTGGTATCATTCTAGTTACAGCTGAAGTCATTCTTTGTAAGAAATCAGTGAAGTTTTCTTTTGGGCCCTGTATAACTTTAGCAAATGACTCAGATTTCTTTCCTACTTTTTCAATTCTGTCTCAGACATTCAAGGCTGCTGCATGGCATAAATCCAGGGTGTGGTCATCATATAGAGACTGCCTATCTACATTAGCATAATCTCCCTCTCCAAGAAGTTGATCTTGAGAGATTTCCATACCTCGAGCCCTACTTCATTGTTCAATGATTTAGCCTCATCTTTCTACCAGGTCCTCCACTATAACGGGGACCGGACTCCAAGACTGCTGTAACCAAGTCTCTCCAGTTTTGAGGGAAAACACTATTATAAGACGATCATGCGTTTAACATCTGCTTGACAAAAGGTGAATGCATGTCATATGGTACTACGGCTCCCTTGAATCTCCTCAAATTTAACATTTTCACAGTAGTCCATTCAACTTTTACAGAGCCTGGGGAATATCTATCATTTGGCAGTTCCTATAAGGTTACTGGATGAATTAAGGTTGGCTGTTTAAAAGCTTGCTCCTCTGTAACCTTATAGCGCAATGCTTAGATTGGTTCTTCTTTAAATTCCTCTGTCTGGGTCTGAATATCTTTATGATTTGTTTTAATAAGTTTTTCTAAAACTTTTATCTTGACACTCGTATTAACCAACTTTTTAAATGATAAAACAAAAATGACCAAACAGATAATATTTATAATTGACATTACATAAATTCCATCTAAATTAATTATCCTCTCATTTAATTGCTCCATTTTCACATCATCCAGCATATTATCATGCAGAACCCTAACTCCCTCCATTATAATAGTTTTCCCCATTTTTCAATGTGGGAAAAACTCCCTCTTTCAACTAAATTCTCCCTTTAAGAATTTCCAATTTTCTCACCAAATCTGTGGACAATGACGATTCAGATGACCATGAAGATGTGAGACTGACTGCTGCTGTGTAGAATGTTAGAAGCCCGAGTGTGTTTTCAAGGCAGCTACCTAGTTTGGCAGAAGCCCAAGAAGGGGTTCCAGGGAAAGCCCACAACCCACCGGAATAGAAGAAGACAAAGAGGCAGCTGTCTGCATATGGGAATGTGTGTTTTTTTGCCCAAACACCTATGGAGTTTGCTGCAGAGAAGCTGCAACAGAAAAATCCCAAAAGAAAGGAAAACCTAGCCAGTGGGGTAATTAATGAAATCCCCCTGGGTACATGCTCCATGGAGACTTCTCCCAGAGTCCAAAAGAGATGCTACAAATAACTGGGTATCTAATCTGAAGGATGCAATTTGGATCTACACACACAGATCTCTTTCAGTCTATTCAATTTATTGTCCTAAGTTCATTCTAAATCAAAGCTTCTTTTCTCTCATACATTTCTCTGCTATTCTCTTTGTTCTATCTTAGTTCTACCTTGAGTCTCTGAAGTTTCCAGTTTTTATACACACACAATCAGCAATTCTTTGGCCAAAGCAAGGTCACAAGGCTTGAGTTCCTTCAGGGTCATAAAAGCAGATAAAAGTTTATACCAGGCAGTGATTGGTGTTTACACAGGGTTTTTTTTTTTTATGATTCAAGGAGGGGTAAAAACCTCAGTGAACTCTTAAAGGGAACTGGGTCAAATGAGAGAGAGAGAGAGAGAGAGAGAGAGAGAGAGAGAGAGAGAGAGACCTTAAATTAATTAGAGAAATCTAAGAAGGAAAAAATGGAATTTGTGTGTAATACTGCATTCCTAAGTGTGGTTAAATTAAATAATAAGCTGATTAGTAAACCAAGGTAAAAGTAAAAGTAGTTAAGAATTTGTTAGTATGAGGTTAGCTTGGGGCAGCACTTTCCTATCTGTAGGTGGGGTGAGTCCAGGACACACTGTTCCCTATCTATCTAAAGGCTGTGAATCAACAAATTCAGACCTTTTGTAACTCTATGTCCTTGGGTGTCTGAGAATGTCTCACATGAGATACTTTTACCTGGACACTTCACACTGACCAAATGCCCGCCAGTGAAGATAATGGCAGGAAGGCAGACATCTACCTTTACATTGGAGAAAGGAACAAAGACCTGGTTGTGGGAAACAGGTTTTGACCATGTGACTGTTTTCATACATAGGTGGGGGATGTTATCCAAATATCCCAAATGTATAGGGGAAGTTGTGCTTGATAAATGACCAACCACACTGTTAGAGAAGTTCTTGGGAAAAGAATCAAATGAGAAAGCTACAATAGCACACAGGAAATTCACTGCAGGAAACAGCTAATACATTCCAAAGCCAGTATCACCAAAACCTCCTTGAATTTTGGCTTTAACCTTTAACAGAGCCCTTGGATCTGCTAGGTTTAGCATTGTCAGTGCCAGCTGAGTTCCTACATCATATTTCTGCAGCTCACAGCAGTGGGTAGTGACTCCAGCTGCATGTAGCTCCGGTCTGTGCTGATGGGATGGCTGCAAGGCCACAGGCAAGGGGCTTTTTTGTGAATTCATGCCCCAGAAGTTGGAAACCAACTCTCCTCATCTGATTACAGTCTTTCTACTTACACACTGCTTTCAGAAGAGGGTGATGAAACCTCATTGTTCTTGCTGCCAATTACCTTCACATTCTGGGTCCTATGTGCCTCTTTACCACTATGTCCCATTGGCTCTGTTTGAAATCATTTTCATGATTTATGATACTCTCTATTCAAATGCCTTCCGAGGCAATGACATCTTGTTGGTTGACTTGAACTCAAACCCCTACTTCAGTCAGTAGAGAAACACCATTTTCCATCCCTTGGTAGAAGAAAACAAAGCAAAAGAGAATGAAGATACATATTCTGAATCAATTCACTATGGCCTTGGAGCTCTAGGTAATTTAATAAGACAATATGACGATATACTATAATGGAAAACAGAAATGAGAGGTAAGTGTTTAAGAAAAATACCTAAGCATTTTTTTTTGTCACTTAGATGATGAGCCTGTACATGAAATAGCATAGAGATATAAAATCCATACACATCAATAAAGAGTTCAGTGAGGTCAATGGGTTCATGATGTATATGTGTGGACACACTTCATATGAAACATAATTAAACATATAAATAAAAATATTATACCAAATGAGGTTCACAAAACACCTTTTGATAGCTAACAAAGGTTTGCACCAGCAAAAATATAAAAGTACCTGCATTCATACACAGGAAATTTCAATATAATTAGTATGTTTTCAAATTAACTAAAGGTTAATGTAATGAACTTGTTTGGAGACCATAACATTTATATGAAAGAGGTTGGAAACAAGCACAGATTCAATTTTTAAAAGAAAATTCAAGTGTATATACATACAAACAACAAAAATTTAAAAGTGAGAGAGAGAGTGATCACTCTGAACATTTAGGCATGAGGCTTCCTTAATCAGAATCCAAACATTTTTGGAAAGCAGAATAGTGAATACACAAATAGAAATGAAAGACAACTTGCAGTATCTGTAGAATACACTGGTATGCAATAAAAGAACATTAAATGTACACAACAAAAAGGAGAAAAATACACCAAAATAATTTATAAAAAATAATTAAACATGATAAATATTAAAAATTTTAAATATGTTTAATTTAACTTCATTTGAGTCAGACAATACATTCTAGAATGTTCCATTTATTAAATATACATCCAAGCATGTTATGATACAATATCTGATTAAGCTAATCAAGACAAATGTACAACATGAATTCAACAAAATGAAACAAAAAACACAAGGACTCTCTAGTTGCTTGGTTATGTTGGATAAAAGTTAATGTCAGAGAAATAAAAAGATGTTTCACATAAAAATGTATGCGTAAATCATAGTAGCTTTAAAACCTAAAGCTTGAAGCAATCTAAAATGTTATTAATTTAATGGGTATACAAATACCTAAACGATGAGATTTCCCTGGACAATATAAAAAAATGAAATTTTGATACATGCTATAGCATAATACCTCTTGTTTTAGTTAGGGTTACTGCTGTGATGAAACACTATGACCAAAGCAACCTGGGAAGGACAGGGCTTATTTCACCCCCAGAACCATATAACAGTTTATTAACAAAAGTAGTGATGACAGGAACCCAAAGCGGGCAGGAACCTAGCATCAGGAGCTGACGCAGAGGCCATGGAGGCATGCTGCTTACTGGCTTTCTCCCCATGGCTTGCTCAGCCCGCTTTCTCATAGAATGGGCTGATCCCTCCCATATCAACCATTAATTAAGAAAATTTTATACAATCTTGCCTATAGCTTGATCTTATGGAGACATTTTCTCAACTGAGGATTTCTCTTCTCTGATAGCTGTATCTTGTGTCAAGTTAACATAAAACTAGCCAGTACACTGAACTAAGTAAAAAAAAAAAAGCTGATTGGTCATATATTATATACATTTTTAAATAAAGATGTTGAGAATTGGAAAATATGTAGAAATAGAAAGAATTGATGATAACCTGCAGCTGAGCAGGGATAGTAGCAGAGTGGGTGGAAACTGACTTGAAAATGGTTTGTAAGATGTTTCTCTGGGATAATGAAAATGTAGCAAAGTGAGATAATGGTAATGTTTGCACAGATATATAAATTCATTAAAAACATTCTATTCTGTAAAGGAAATGAAAGCTATAATATTTAAATAGAATCTTATCAAAGTGTAAAATAGAAGCGAATTAGCTAGAGTGGTTGATATTTTGCTCAGTGCATGCCTAGTTCTGCATGCCTAGTTCTGCATGAGATTTCTAGAGGAAAGTGTAAAGATCTGTATTAGTGCTTTAGGATTTTTCTGGCTTTTTCTGATCAGCCTGTGTTTGCATATTTGGGTTTCTTTAATCTAATAATAAAGTAAATATGTGTTAAGTACAAATTTAAAATGATATGATGACCTAAAGTAAAAATAAAAACTCTGAGCAAGTGCACTATTAAGCACTATCCTATAAATAATTTTTCATATGTTAATTTAAGTACAATGGGAATAAAAGTATCATATATTTATTTATATTATGCGAATTTTATTTATATAAACAGTAGATAAATTTATATTAAAATACAGAGAGATACATGAATATTTTAATATAGTTGATATAAATATGTGCTTTGAAATTTACATATATTTATGTTATTCATTTAGGAAAAAGAAATGTTTTAATCAAATTTTTAGACACTGACTTTAGTGTAATTTATATGCACACTTGTCAGAAATGAAAGCATTTCATTTATGATTAACTTCCTAGTCCTAATAGTCATTATTTCTTTATTGAACAATATAGTTTTTTTAAAAAAACTTTTAAATTAATATCTTTAGTTACTTGATTTTCCACAAATACTAAATTATGTAAATGATCACTTTTTACTTTTTATTTATTTATTTTCATTAGCATAAAAATAATGAATTTTATTATATCTGTTTTGCTGATTCTTTCCCCCCTCCTCCCCTTTTGTACCTTCCCTATTTCATGTCACGTCTGTCCTTTTGCCCTCCTCCCACCATCACTGCCTTCCTGAACACCCCGTAAGTGTGGTTCAGGCTACAAAACTAGACAGAAGAACACAGGAGGAAAGAAATGCCATTTTTTATAAAGGAAGCACGACGTCTTAGTTTCGGTTTCTATTGCTGTGATAAACACCATTACAAAAAATGCTTGGGGAGAAAAGTGTTTATTTCAATTTACAGTTCTCAGATCAAGCTACATGACTGAGGAAAGTCAAGGCAGGGACCTAGAGAGAGGTTACCAAAGCTACCTTGAACAACAACAGCTAAAATACTGGAAGACTTGCAATTCCAGACTTCAAGATATATTATAGAACTGCAGCAATAAAAACGATATGGCACTGGCATAAAAACAGACATGTAGAACAAAGGACTGAACTAGAAGATCCACACATGAGTACTGGTAACCACAGCCACCTGATATGTGACAAAGAGGCAAAAAGCATACATTGGAGAAAAAATTTTCAAAACCAATGGTGCTTTGAAAACTGGATGTCTACCTGCAGAAAAATGAAATTACATCCACCATCTTTGCTTTCCTTAATTCCCTTTGTTGCCCATATCTATCACCCTGTACAAAGAAATAGATCCAAGTGGATCAAATACTCCCAATTTGAAACTTGGAATCCAAAAACTGCTAGAAGAAAATGTAGGCAGTACCCTCTGTACTGTGAATTGTACTCAGAACATTTCCCATGGTAGGTTGAGTGTTATGCCGCCAAACTATATGCCTATGTCCTTTTATTTTATTAATGTAACGTGTTTTCATTAATAGTATAAATGTTTTTACAAACTTAATTGTGAATATTAGCCCATCACCATCAATGACTTTATATTAATGATGTAATTGCTATCATATTTTGATATGTGCTGCTACTATATATTGACATTGAAATTGCAACCAAGAAAAATAGCTTGGAGTGTTTTGAAAGATCCTGTTTAAGAAATAATGACAATGTCATGGTAACTAATAAAACCAATGTCAACCTTACTCCAGAAATTTAAAGAACATTTTTAATTATTCCTTCAGGAAATATATAATATTTGTAGGAAAATACACTGGGTATTCTAACTGTATAGGAGTTTACTGAGTTGTAGTCTTTGGGTCTGCTTAAATTTGGTGTGTTATTTTATTTATTTGCATAATTTTATAATACTGTTTAAAATAAATTTTAAAAATATTCAGTAGAGGAGAAAGACTTTATATTTTATAAACTATTGTTAAATACATTGGTCTTCAAGATGGGGGTAGTTGTTATTTATGGTTTCTTTTTCTTTAGTTTAAACAAGTAAATTTTAAGGGTGAAAACAAATAAAAATGTGTAGGAAGCATGTAGGTCCTTGTACTCACAGATAAGCAGTAGGGAAATCAGAAATGTTAAACACACAGGGTTCTCTTCAAAGAGAGAGATATATAGTCTGTTTTCTGCCCAGAAACCTGGGAGTGGATGTGGTAGCCTGGTAACCTCTGTGCCACCTGTATGACCAGGACACACCCAGCCCTTCTCCTCCCCCACCACCAGACTCTTCAGCTTGTTTATCTCCATCAATTTACAGCATTAAACAATGCCCCACACCCTTATCATGGGCATTGTTTATCTTGAGTTTTCTCAAGATAAGCTTTCTCAGTTAATCTATAGAACCTATCTTTATGGAAGGTGTCCCTTGTACTTTAAAAGCCTTTCAATGTAATCATGTCTTAAACTTTGTCGCAAACGTGGGAATTGAGTTAATTGTGCTGTGCTTAAATATGCCAAAAATAAACTACTAGTGTCAGCCAAAGTTTGAACCAACACCTGCTACTGAGTTGTGTGTTAAACCAGGCTTCCTTCTTGCCTCTCGTGAATCTCAGAGACCCCTCTCCACACACACACAGAGAGAGAGAGAGAGAGAGAGAGAGAGAGAGAGAGAGAAAGAGAGAAAGAGAGAGAGATCTGTATGAAATGAAAACACTGTACTACTTATATTGTATAAAATATTTAGTTGAAATTTTAAAAGATATTTGGGCTCTACTAGACAGAAATATGTGGAGAAAAAAATGCCAGCCATAGAAAAAATACCCATCCCTTGGAAAAAAAATTTCAGGCTTAACAAACATAGGATAATCTTTTAAAACGACATACAAAAAAGTTAAATAATAAGTATTAGTGGCATACATTGAAATTGTTACATACATTTTTATGAAACAAAAGTAAACTGCAACAGGGAAAACTGTTGAATGAAACTGTTAATGCTCATTTCATGAATCTTGTTTTCAAACCAACATTATAATAGATTTTCTGCCCCCTTCCGCATAATAGGTTTCTCTGCCCACACACTAAGCCAGATCAAGTCTAATTCAAAAAGTATAACAATAAGTTTATTTGAGCAAAGCAACCCCCAGAATGTTCTCTAGTCCCAGAGATGGAGGCCAGAGAAGCTGTGCCCACAAAGGAAACCAGGGAGACTTTATAGGTTGTTGGTGAGGAGTGATGATGTGTCTGCCACAAGCTGGGTTTATGCCCAAGTATGGTCAAAAGCTGAGCACTTTAGGCAGGGACTTGGGTGGCTGGCAACTTCAGTGGAGGAAGCTGCAGTAGCTGCTAAAAATGTGGAACTGGGTTTTTTGGCGCCTTTCCTTTGTTCAGACTCTGAGTGGGAAGGGTTTGGAGAGAGATAGGAATGGGGCTTTTCAGATCATGCACGAGTGAGCTGGAGGTTCCAACCAAACACATTAAAGAGCAACAAAATCTGCACCCTTCAAATACAATCATGTTTTTGCAAATATAATCTAAAACAAATGACTGGATAAATTCATAAATAGGTATATAGGTTACTAAATGAACAGGTAATAGGTTGCTTGATTTCTCAACATTCTGTGCCCCAAATGTATGGCATCATCATCAATGGGCCCCTAAAGTCCTGTTCTGCCAATCAAGAACAAAAGCAATAGCCTGCATTGTTTTGGCATCTCTGGAGGTACCCTTGCCAACAACTAATAGGAGGCTATCTGGCACTTGGCACTAGGATATTGGTTTGAAAACCTATGGCTTTGGGGAACAAAGTATTATCCACTCATGCAAGGTACTTCCATTCAAACTTTTTTCTTTGTTAAATATTTTTAATTAGCATATAAATTAGTAGGTTTCTCTATGCTTTTTTCGTTCATTCTTAGTTTTGTTTGACTCTCTTTCCACTTCTGCTTTTCCCCTATTCCTGCTTGTATCTCATCTCTGTTAAAATATTCCAGCTCTAGTTTTCTCCCCTTCTTCTTCCATATCATAAATATCCACCCCATCACACTTCTTAAGAGCTGCTCATGCACACACATATATACACATACACCTCTCATTACTCCTTTCTGGCTTCCTGACTTCACTCCAATTTAAATACTGATATCTAAAAATTCAAGCTAGGGCCTCTATATGAGAAAGAAAATAATGAATTTGTCTTTCTGGTCCTGGGTTACCCCACTCTGTATAACAATTTCTAGTTCCATCTATTTTTCTGAAGTACTTTAATAACAGAAAGCTGACTAGCTCTCAAATGAAGCACAGTGACAAAAATTAAAAAATATTCTTAAAGTACTGCTGGAAAAAAAAAATAGTCACTTTGTGCTTGATGCTTAGAGTTTTTATTACATACCCAGGAAAGGTAAAGATGGCTGCTAAGAGATTCAGCCTTTCCCACCCCTCCCTCACTGTCCCCCAAAGGGAGTGGCACTATTAGGACATATGCCTTGTTGGAATAGGTATGGCCTTGTTGCAGGAAGTATGTCCCTGTAGAGTGGGCTTTGAGGTCTCCTATGCTCAATCTACTACCAGTGACATAGACTACTTCCTGTTGCCTTTTGTTAACAAATATGTGTTTGTGCAACCCGGATTTGTTCAACCAGTAACTGACTTATTAGAAAGCCCCTGTGCCCTGACTCATTGCTCCAATATCCTAGAATGCTTACACACGTTTGTTATCACTATTCACCCCTTTCTTTGTTTTTCGTGTGCATATTTCGCAAATTAATCAATTGGGAGTAGACATTGAGGCTGAACCTCAGACAATAAGAAAAAGCCAAGTTTAACCTTCCATTAAAGATAAAAGTCAGAGGCTCATGTGGTACCAAGTCCTTACTTACTGAGATGGGTCATGGAATACCTTCACAAATGAGTTCATTTTGCTTTCTTTGTGTTTCTCTTTGTATGCTACTAGGAATATTCCTTTTAAGCAAAGTTTCAAATCCTGGGTTTGATTTCTAGCAGTGCTAAATAAACACATAAACAAGTCTAAAATAAGCATGGAATACTGTGGCTTAAGTTTTCTTGCCTGGCCCACAGTCAGGATAAATCTCTTTCACCTGCCAGTCCCACAGCCGCTCAGACCTAACCAAGTAAACACAGAGACTTATATTGCTTACAAATTGTATGGCCGTGGCAGGCTTCTTGCTAACTGTCCTTATATCTTAAATTAATCCATTTCTATAAATCTATACCTTGCCACATGGCTCGTGGCTTACCGGCATCTTTACATGCTGCTTGTCCTGGCGGTGGTTGGCTGGCAGTGACTCCCTTCGCCTTCCTGTTCTTTATATTCTCTCTGTTAGTCTCGCCTATACTTCCTGCCTAGCCACTGGCCAATCAGTGTTTTATTAGCAACACATTTGCCATACAGAACATCCCACAGCAGAATACTTTTCTAAAACTTTAAAATTAGTTAAAGGTTAAAAGAAAGAACCAGAGAACCCAATAAATGAAAAATGTGCTATTTCCTTGGATGTGAAGAATTAATAATATTATAAAATCAGTTCTATAATATTACAAAATCAGTTATCTTACATTAATTTGCATAACTATAATAATATATATGCTATAGTAGAGAAGAGTATGTCAATCAATATTAGAACTTGACTTTTCTCCTAATTGAATGAGTGAATTGCAATACAGTGTTCAGAAGTAAATACAAAAGAGGGGTTGGGCATCACAGTGTATGAAACTACAGAAGAAATATTGAAAGCATTTCATAAATCTGTCCTTCCACCATATGGGGCCCAGGAATCAAACTCAGGTTGTCAGCCTGGGCAAAAATAACTTTTACCCACTTGGCCATCCCCCGGCCCCAAGACCTCTTTCTGATTCTTTTAAATTAATTGTAAAATCTAGTGCTTTATAGTTTCATAATCTTTACACCACTGTCTATACAGTATTGAAGATCTCCATTAACATTCCTCATGATTTTAGACAATCACATTAGTGACATTTGTCCTCTAATTTTCAATGTGTCACCTGACAGGTGACTTATTTGGTCTATAAGTTTAAAGTCTTCATTTCTCACTTCTGTCATTATTAGTGTGTACTTGAATTTCCCTAGCCCTACTGACTGTTACATCATTCAAAAAGAAAACAGGTCTTGTTCAGTACACAC
Organism: Peromyscus aztecus; assembly: GCA_902168405.1. NCBI lineage: Eukaryota > Metazoa > Chordata > Mammalia > Rodentia > Cricetidae > Peromyscus > Peromyscus aztecus. The sequence continues at coordinate 26,847 of CABHPQ010152755.1, forward strand.
CTTGAAACAGTTCAACCTCTTGCCTGTCGGACATTACAGTGTATATCATGTGCCTCTTTATTTATGGGCTGGAAATTTTATGTTTTGCATTTTTTATTGTAATAGCAAAAAAATTTCCCTGTTTCCATTGCCATCCCTCAGTATTTTGTTTCTATTGATCCAGTTGACTGTATTTTTTCTTAACAAATAAAGCTTTTTTCCTAGGAAGTCATTCACTTATTAAACTTTGGAGATTTGTTGCTTAATTTTTCAAGTTTCTGGAACTTTGTCTGAAGTAACAAATTTAAGCAGCACATGACTACTCATAGGGAAAGCAAGTAGAGAAAACATTTTTGAAAAAGTTAATTTAAAAGTCAACTATACTTTTTATAGAAAAGCAGAATATTTAGCTCTCTGCCATATAAATTAGGTATTCAAAATATTTTAGTGCATCTTCTTTGGATTTAAATTAATGCTCTTACAGATAATGTGTGTATGTTTCTTACTACAATTATATAAAAATGTATATGCTCTTGAAATATGATACCAGTGCTGTGTTTATTTTAACAATATTTGATGAATATCTTCAATTTTCATATGCTTATCAAGATAAAAACTAACATGCTACATTGTTATTCTTGTATTCATGGAGTTTTCTTTTTTAAACCAGATCTCTTCTAAGGTTTATAGTTCATCTTCCCTAACTTTACATTTCAATTTTTATTTATCAAAGCTCATAGCTAATACTACTTTACCCACAAACTATTCTAATGTAACTCAAACAGGAGACACCTTCATTTATTCATATGATGTTTATTCCTTCAATTCTTATCAGTCCATTATGTATTAAAATTGTATTATTTATTAATTTTCTGCTCAGATAGACTTTTCCTGTGAGTCATAAATAACCACTATCTATAGTTTAATAGTTTACATATTTTAGAATAATAGTAAATAAATTCCTAAGTCATAAAGACCTTTGACAAAATTTTCAATAAAATTTTTGAAACACTATTACATTAAAGAAGCTCCTGCTTTAGAGATGTGCAAAACAATTGATGGCTATAAAGTGCGTCATGTAAGGTATTGAGATCCAAATATATTCGAGGAAGAATTATCTCTCTTCTGTATATTTCTTGGTATGAAACTATGTATGATTAGTCTTTCAAAAGCACAGAATGACAGACAATTTTATTGAGGCCCCTGCTGTTATCTGGGGGATGAATAAATGAAATGGCACCATTCTGGATAAGCTAGACTGCAGGAGTTGATTTCTCAAAGGTGGCCTCATTTGATGTCAAATTAGAGCACTCATCTGTTGGAAATCAAGACCGTTTTCAACCAGATACAAAGCATCACAGACATGTGTAATCTAATCACATCACCAGTCAAAGATCTCATTAACAGGAAGAGAATTGTCAGGATTATGTCCATAAACTGTGACAGTGACGGCTGAGCTGTTCCTTCCCACAACTTATTTATGTCTACTTCTTAACATTGCCATAAATAGGAAACTCCCAAGTTAAATGACTCAAGGAACCATTTTCTCATTCTTTGTATGTTTTCTAAAAGAAAGAAAATACTTGAAGCTATAGTGAGGTTTTTTTCCTATCCCACATCTAGAATTTTAGCACTGCCTGTGTGGCACTATCAGTTATTACATTTAGCTCTTCAGTAAGTGAGAGGCCTGGAAGGATGGCTCAGGGCTTGTTCCTCTTGTAGAAGACCCACATTCTGCAGTCAGCACCCATGTAAGGCAGTTCACACCATCTGAAACTCCAACTCCAGGAGATCCTATGCCCTCCTCTGGCCTCTGCAGGTACCCATGTGTATGTACACACACACAATACACACACACACACACAGAGAGAGAGAGAGAGAGAGAGAGAGAGAGAGAGAGAGAGAGAGAATTAAATAAATCTTATTGTTTTAGAAAGATATATATGAGAAAAGAGGAAAAGGGAAGAACACAATTTAAGAGGAATTAGAGTTCATTCTCAACTCTGTCAAATCAAAACTTTCACAAAAGATAAAACTCACAGTGTATGTCCACACTCACGGTGTGAAATTAAGTTTCCAAATAGTCTAATTGTAAGGTTTTTAAATCATTTTATAGCTTAAATGGGAGATCTGAAAACTTCAATGAATGGCTCATTAGTCTAAATATTGGCATGGTGAAAAAGAAATTCAGAGACGGCTTCTTAGAAGTTTGTTGTTTTGGTTTTGCTTGTTCGTTGTACATTGTCCTTTTTTTTTCCAAACTGCAGAATATTCATCTTCCAAAGTCAATCAAACTCCTAGTTCATAAAACACATCATGAAAGCAGCTGAGATAATATGATATCAAACTTTAGATCAGGCGGGTGTCATATAGAATGAGACCCTGTCTCAAAAGAAAAGGAAGGAAGTAAAGAATACAGCTAGAATAAAGGCCAAGGCAAGCAGACTGCAGGAAGGTGATAGGAAACTTTGAAAAGTTTTAAGTTATTGGTATGATACCCCACTAGATACTTCAGAACATGTTTTGAACTCAGTTGTACTTGCTTCCCTAGAGAGAGTATTCTGACTCCTCATTTAACACAGGTTCCATGTAAATGTAAAATAATGAGGAAGTGTTGTAATCAGTTTAAAATATTTTATTAAGGACTGTGACATAAGTGAGACTTTTTTTTTTATTCCCCCACCACATCCCTGCACTCCCCGGGGGCCGGGTGACGTCACTGAGGGAATGATGTCACCTAGGGATGACGTCACGCCCCGAGGTTCCCCTGATAAGGTTTCCCTAAATCGAGACCCAGCCACGCGTGCCGATGCGACCCAGAAGAAATGTCACCTTTAAGGTACGTTAAGAATGCATAAGTATACGACACATTTATAAACATTTTACTTATATGTTCAACTCCTTTCATTCATAACTTCCCTTGAAATGAAAATATGAATTAAAGGTGAAATAAACCTGATGTCTATGAAAAATTGATATTGAAATGAATGTCAAATAGCCAGGTAAGATGTCATTGAAGGAAGAATTGGAGAGCAGGTAGTGTGAAACCTATAACGTGAATACAGACATCCCAGAAGAAAGAGAAGACAAAACTAAACTCAGAGGTATAAAGCAAAGAGCAGAAAATGGTAAAAGCAAGCAAGCTCACAGGAGAAGGTGCCCCTTCAGACTGGAGGTTTACCAGTGAAATGAAAAACCTGACCAAATTTGCCGGCCCAAATTTAATCTGTATAGACATGACTGTGCAGAAATGAAAGCTTATTGCAGGGGTCTTCTGTATGGTCTAAATCCGCACTTTGGGTTTTGTTTGAGTAAATTGATTAAGTATACCCAGGGTAAAAGAACAAAGAGTGGATAGATAGATACACACATGCACATAGAGCAAAACATCAAACCAGAAACTCAATACATCCAACAGAAACTGACTGGGAAGCCCGGTGAAGGCGGCCAGCTGGGTGCCTGTTGAGTCTTCAGCATAGCGGAGCTCCTGATGGAGGCTCAAAGTGAAAGACCAAGTGAAAGCAGGATGGGACTTGCACATGTTGAGGAGAAATCCACTGGGAAACCCCTTAAGGGTAGCCAGGAAGTTTTTCCAATTGACAGAGTCTAGGCAGAGCATAGTGTCCCCTGGACGAGGCTTCTAAACAAAAGAACAAATAGCAAAGGATAGATACATCATCAAGTTGGGTGCTCACAAAATGCAGGAGAAATAAACTGGGCAAGTTGATTCAGTCAGCTGGGGTTTCTGACTGAGCCATCTTTCTCTTTGGATGACCTTCCCATGGCTGAGTTCCAGATCTTCTTTCCTATTACAGGCATTTTTATATCACCAATAAATAGTATCATACTTGGGACGCAGTTCTTCTTGTCTGTGTGTTGAAGGGCATGTTTTTACCTTTAGGCTGCACTGTTCCTCTCCCATCCTGTCATAGAGTTAGTGAGGCAGCCCAACCCTAGACAAGGAGATTTAGGGGACACTTGACATAAACACACTTGCTGCACACCAGCTTCCAGAGCTGCTTCTCAGTGAACTCAAGCAAAACATGACATGTTATCAAAATAATTGACATTCTAAGGAGTCTTTGCCTAGAACCTGTTCAGGAAGTCAGTGCTGAGATGTCCCCTCCCAGGATGTTCTTTCTACAACAGAAGGCAGCCACTCTTGAACTCTACCATGGACCAGTTTGTTGGTCTCCTTGTGACCTTACTGCCTCCCATGCAACTGAGGACAACAGAGAGAAAGAAAATGGATAAAATATAAATGCCTTCCAATCTTGTTGATTTTCTCCGTGTAAAGGATCACTGTGAAAGTTCAGTGGCAGGTAGCACTTTTATAAAGTCCATCTAATTTAGTTAACAGAAGAAATCCAGATTGTACATATTTATTTGTTCTCTTGTTTATTTATTTACATATTTTTTGTGGTACTGTCATCTGAGTCTGGAAGCCTTATGCAGTCTAAGCAAATACCCTGCAGCTGAGATGCGCCCTAGGTTCCCCTGTCACTTTTTAGAAACCTTTGACTTTGAGGCAAGATCTTGATAAATGGTCCAGGCCGGCTTTGATCTCCCTGTGTAGAGCAGGCATACCTTGAACTGGTGATCGTTCTGCTTCATCCCTTCAACTGCTGGGGTTATAGGTATTCTCCATGCTGGGTGACTTCTAGACATCTCTTACATGTCACATGACATAGCCAAGAAGAGACTGCAATCATATTATGTATGTAGATATTTGATGTAAAAACTTTAACAAACATACAATTATGTTGTGTTGTCAAATCTATGAAGGGCAGGAATTCAAAGAAGCACATTTAAAATCAACCAAAGAAATTACCAAAGCACATGTTTAAGAATAGAGCAAGGATCATGGTGAATGTAGCATCAGAGATCTGGATGTCTGAGATACTGGAAATTTTTGAAGAAAAGAATAGAATCTACTGAAAAGTTCTTAATTAGTGTCCTTAGTTAGCGCAAAAGATAATCAATCTATGGGCTGCAAATCTAAACTCAAGACAAGTGTAGTCAAACAAAAGGTGAGCTACTGGCACACAGAGAAAAACACAGAAGCACACATAGGATAATGGTGAGATTGGATTTCTACACACACATACACACACACACACACACACACACACACACACAAATAACTAAAAAGCTAAATAGGTAACAAAATAGCTTTAAATCAGTTTTTTTTAAATTTTCAATGTGAAATTTTAGGAATCATATAGTAAATATTTTGAACACAGTAAATAACTCAGGGTTTATCATTAGAGTTCATTTGAAATGTTTTAAAGTTTATTATGCTGACTTCAACGGTCACCAGATCAATCTACTCAAATGTCTTAGCCCCTCAACCATTCTTGACCAGTCTGTTTATCTTCATTATAGAGCTTGGGCTACAGCAATTAATAGGCTTCAGGCTTGTCATGAGAATTGCTCATAGTGTGAGGAAAAGAGAAGAATGGGATTGGATCTAAGTTCAATTAAATCTTCAACCTAGGAAGTGTCTCTTATGCAGAAGTAGTTCTCCAGGCTCATGAAAAATGAATCTTTAAAGATAACTCCAATAAGAATATGTCTCTTTAATAAAGTAGCATTTAAATCCAAATCTTATAGTAATGCAAAGGATTTATAATCCATATAGCTATTCATTTTAATTAAAAAGTGAAATTGATGTTAAAAAATAACCTATAGCATTAAAAGGCATAATTCAAATGACACAATTACACTCAATCTATAATGTTAGAGTAAAATCAGTTAAATATAATTTAACTCATAGTTGTCAGAAAAATCATTTTAAGTGCATTATATTAAAATGTCATATGTGTATGTGTAAATATGTATATGAATTCCTGCCTTCAATAATAAAAGTTTAAATACACCAATTTAGAATTTTTTTAGATTAAATTATTGAGAACTGGTGAATATTTTGGGAAAAAGGGGGTTGGTCATATAAATATTAGTTGTAAGTTTGTATAATCATTCAAAAGGCAAATTTAGAAATTAAAAAAAATAGTACCCTTGTATAGATCCATGGTGCTATAGCTTAATCTAAAATGCTGCAAAGCCAGCTTCTATAAACACAGGCATTCAGTGGGAAGTGATGGTAGCATTTTGAAATCAATGGGGGTTCAATATTGACTCCATTCAATAGCAAATGCTGGGGATATATTAATATACTGGACTCCGCCTTAATGCTCAGACAAACCTTTGTCTTTCATGGTTATGAATAGTTCACACATATTCTTCATGCAGCCTCTCTACTGTGTTCTTTATAACTGTTATGGCTCCCTTTTAACTTGAGAATTTATCCAGATGGAAATGAATGCATAATATTTCAGATGTTAAAACTTGTTACAAGATAAAAAAAAAAAAAAGGATAGCAAAGTAAAGAGTATGTTTTGTCATACCGCTGCTCTATACAGGATGTGGAAGGCCTGCTGCTTCCAAGGGGTAAAGATCAGGAAGAGGATCAGGTGTCTGAAAGCATCCCAGGCACTTGGGTACCTGTGCCAACTAGGAGTCAGCTAACAGAAAAAGAGTGGACTATGTAAAATGAAGGAGAAAGAAAGGTCATATGACTTGGGCCTTTTGTGTCATGTAAGGATATCAACTTTTACCTAGAATTAGATTTTGAGCAGAAGAATGGATACTTTGGCATTTGCTGTAAAAAAGTATCACACAAACCACTTTGTTACTAATTGAATAGTTATAGGATGTCAGGTAAGAAATGATGAGTCAGTCTGGACATATTTTGAAATTAGACTCATAGATCTGGCTGATTGATTATGCAATACATGAGAAGAAACAGGTTCAAGCAAAAGGGTTAACAGGATATATCCCGTACCATTCATCTTAATTTGCACTAAAATATATCACACCAGTGCATATACACACACCCCATAGTACTAAAAGTAGCTTACTGTAAACCACTAATAATAAACACTCACTAGACAGATGAAAGTGTGTCTATCATTTGGGTCTTAAAAAATGGCCAGTAATTTTATGCCCAGATTACAGAATCCCTAAAAGACCACCACGGAGATCAAATCCATATGTAAAAGCAAAGAGCCTTTATTTTCAAGCACCCGAGCTTGTTCTCTCTGTTTGTCTGACACAGAGGTGAGAGTAGAGATCCTGGAGCCCAGGCAGGGTGGGGTTTTTATCATAGCAGAGGTTGGGGTGAGGGGATTTCCAGGATTCAGGACCCTGATTGACATTTGTCTAGGGGTATAGGGAATGTTTGGAATGTCAGGTATTTCCTCTTAGATGCAGGCTCCACTGGGTGGAGTCAGCTCATGACTTTTCCTGGGTCCAGGTATTGCCTGCCAGAAGCTGTGTCTAGGCCTCTAAGCCTGTGGTCATGTGGTCAAGCTGTTTTGGGCCCCTCCCCCCCAAGTATGTTAGAATTAAAGAAATATTAAATTGTATGGTGGTATCTGCCAAGGCTACTGTATTACTCAGTGTTTTCTAAAGGAATAGAATGTATAATATATATATATATATAATATGTGTGTGTTTATTATATACATATGTATATAAACACATGTATGGTTTATTAGCCTGACTTATAGGATGTGGTTCAGGTAGTCCAACAATGGCTGTCTTATGATAGAAAAGCTGAGAATTTGGTTATTAATCTGTGAGGCTGCATGTCTCTGTAGTCCCAATTTGGCACTTGAGGTCCTGGAGGATTCCTGGAAAGCAACTGCTCTTCAGTCTATGTTAAATCCTGAAGAAGCTGTACTTAATACCAGCCATAGCAACATCATAGATGAACTTGCCTGCAAGAGTGATCAGCAAAACAGACAAAAAAGTCAGTTTCTTTCTTCCATGTCCTTTTATGTAGGTTGACAAAAGAAGGTATGGCCCAGGTTTAGAGTTGGTCTTCCTGCTCCAAATAATCTGGTTAAGAAAATTGCTCACAGGAGCACTCAGAAGCTTGGGTTATAGTTGATTCCAGATATAGTGATATTGAACAACTACAATTAGCCACCACAGTTATGCAGAGTCAAGTATTCTCATGCTGCATTGAAAAAGTTCATTGAAAAATACTTTTTAAGAAATACAAGGAAAACTTTGCATTTTAAAGGAATCTGTGCTCTGCATCAGAAGTCAAATGGCAAAAAACAGTTCCTCTGTTATAATTCAGGATTGTAACTTGGTGTAGGCATTACAAAGGAAGAGAAAGTGCCTAACTTAAACTTAAAAACAGGATCAGGGAGAATTAGCAAAGGAAATGACACAGTGAGTCTGGAAGGAGCGGTAGAAGGGATCGTGTACACAGAAGGACAATGAAGGCATGGAGACATCCACAAGAGGCATAAAAGGGTTCTTTAATCGGACTAGGGGACATGGCATGTTGTGAACTTTCCTCAAGAATTAATTTGCACCACAAATACCACATGCATAAACAAAGGAACAAACCAACAGTTGGGTTTAAATTAAAACATGTATGCCTAGTTTATAGTTTATCTTCAGTATCTTGTAAAATATTTTTATTATAAATAGCTCTGCTGATTTGGAAGACACCACAGCTTTGATGAGCAATGCCAGCCTATCTCAAGCAAGTTGTCAACGCTGAATGCAGTATTTAAAATGGTCACTCAGTCAGAACCACCTGCTCATTAAAGTATTTTCTTGAGAATCGAGGTGCTTGGGAGCTCATGCATTTATTGATGTCATGCAAATTTGTTAAGCTTTCAAATCTTATCAAGATGACACAGTTGTCCTTTACCTTTCCTCTTTCCACTCCTTTCTAGAAACAGTAGAGATGTTTCTTTACAGTCATAATTCGGCTTTGATCTATGAAAAACCAATTAAGGCAGAACAAAAGATAAATAATGTAGAGTATACAGAAATAAAACAAGCACTTTCCCTCAAGAAAGCTGTGCTATATTTATTCACAGGAACACTGAGAAGTTAATTTTATAGCCCCTATGGAGTCTCTCTAAAAAAAAAGAACTGTTGCATCAAACATTAATTTATTACAACAAAGGAACTGTGTCAGCTAGAATTTCATGATTTTAAGGTCCTGGCTTAATTACTGGACCATGCATTAAGTAATTAGCAAAACTGAAAGTTTAAAGAAATGAAGGTAAGCCAACCACTGAGTGTGTAGGCACTGATTAAAACAGCTTAAGCCATTAAAGGTTAAAAAAAAAAAAGTCAATGGAAGAAAACACACCTACCAGCTAGTTATAGAACTGATTATTTCTCCTTAAAGTACGTAATTTACCCAAGGAAGCAATAACACAAACAATGAAGGCTGGGCTTTGGTAAAACCTGAGTTTACTTTTTGGAAGCATGAAAGGACTCCTGAGAATCTTGTCAGAAAGTCCTCTGATGGCACACATTATTCCATGAGATAAGAGGTAATCTTTGTTTTACAATATTTTGCAGTTCAGGTCCTAGCATATACCAAAGCTAAAAAGAAATTTTCCAAAAGTGATTCTTATATTCACGTATATATGTTTTAATTACTTTTTTTACTTTAATTAATTAATTAATTTGTGTGTGTATGTGTATGTGTGTGTGTGTGTGTGTGTGTGTGTGTGTGTGTGTGTGTGTATACATACCACAATGAGCATTTGGAAATTAGAATACAACTTTCAGGAGTAGGTTCTCTTCTTCAACCACACAGAACCCAGGAATCAGGCACCCTTATCTACTGACAAATCTCAATGGTCATCATGTGCCATTTTAAAATACATCTTTCACATGTGACAACTTTCCAACATAACAACTCACCAATACTAATTACATAAAGAAAGGAAATAGTCATTTTTGTGTAATTATACCACACCAACGATCTTCCCACCAGATGCCACTTCTCACAATAACAGATGCTGCAGATGATACAATGAATTCTTCCAACTGCTTCCAACAAAGTAGTTAAAACAATCCCTAATCAGGTCTGATCGCATACAGCTGTTTTTCATAATACAAGGAGCTAATTTTCTTTACTTCACATGATAATAGCCATTTTCTGAACTGCCCTAAAGTACCTATCCACCCAATCTTTTAGAAAGGTTTGGAGAACTATCATTTCTTACTGGGCATGCAGGCACGTCTGTGTGTAGTTACACATTTAATACTTAGAAGCCAGTCATGTATACATTGCTTTGAATGTCTTCACGGTAGAAAGAACTTAGAATAGTTTCAATGACATGTGTCCACTTCCTATTTTCTTGGCAATGCTATTTCATAATTTTTATGCAGAAACTTGCCCTATTTATCTATCGCTGTCAGATTTAGTAAGTGCATGAGCAATTTACAGGAAAGGTGAAAGAAGCTACCAAGTATACTTAATTTACCCAATTGAGAGTGTAACTTCCATCAAACACTGGACAAGTCAACCAACCAGTACTGAATTCCAGAGTGTAACACAATGCTAGCAACTGTGAAAAACTCAAAAATATGTTTGCATAGTCTTCAGAAAGTTGATCCTAACCTGAAAGATGAAACAGAAAGAAGAGACACTATAACAAGGCTACAAAGCATCATGAGAGGGAATTCAGACAACCTAGCACTGAAGGACTCATTCATCAATGAATTGTTTTTCAGACTGGATGCTGACATGTTTTCCTTTCTTAACACAAATTCATGTACATCATCTCATATTATTTTGAAGTTCTGGGGCTAAAAGATAAAGCTGGTGGGTCATTGAGATTAAGTGTCTTAGTCAATGTTCTATTACTATGAAGAGACACCACTGTTGGAGGATATTTGATCACACTGTGAACCTGAGATTGCATTAATTACTGGAAAACCTGTTTCTAGTTGTGTTGTGGCTCAGCTCTAGGACATACCTTTAATCCAAGAGCTTTCTGCTTAAATATTGTAAACAGGATTAAATAAAGTTAACCATAGGTCAAGAGGCAGAGCAAGCAACCAGAAGACAGGAAAAAACATAAAAAAGTAAGAGGGAGTCAGAAGGACTGATAGAGAGATGCACAGGAAGTAGATGGGAGAGATATTGAGTTTGAGTTTTGTTTGAGAAGGTATAGGAAAAAACTTTTCTTCTGGGACATTGGTGGAGGAGGAAGGTAAGCCAGGTGTTTGTTCTGCCTCTCTGAGCTAGTAGGTTTTCACCTTAGCATCTTGCTCCTGAGTATTGGTAAAATCAAATGATTGAGATTTAGATAAAAACAACATTTGGCACTCCAACAGGTGGTATGAGCACACAGAGAACTCATGCCAGCTGTGAACAAACTAAGAAGCCACCAGATTTAGTCAGACAGTCAGGAAGTCCTCAGAGGGAAAGTTAAGTAATATTAAAAGAAAAAAAAATGTTTCCCAAGTTAAGGATGGGAAATATCATAATATAGGGTGTTAGGATCCTGTATAATGCTACATTAGATGGCTTGAACATTGACAAAGAGCTTTCAATATTTTTTACGAGAAATTAACATCAAATATACCAAAAGCAAGAGACTTGAGTTTATAAAGAGAACTATTTTGATTCTCCTCATATAGTAAAAGAGACACCAATTTCTGGAGCCTCTACATTCTATACTAATGAAAATAAATCAGGAAAGACAGGTTACAAGTCAGAAAAAGTAAGTAAAGTGGCTCAAAACTCTTTTGATTCAGTTCAAAAATCAGAGCTATATGCCATTCTCATGGTATCATTAGATTTTCCTGAATCTCTTAATATAGTTACTGACTCTCAATCTGCAGAAAGTGTTGCTTTACATGTTGAAACTACTGAACTTATTCCAGATGATTCAGAATTAACTTTGCTATTTATTCAACTACAAGTAATCAGAAATAGAAATCATCCATTTTATCTAACACATATCAGATTCCATATGGGTCTACCAGGCCCTCTAGCACAAAGGTAATGATGAAATTGATCAGCTATGACGGAAATGTGCTAGAAGCCTCAGAATTACATAAGAAACACCATGTTAATGGCATAAGTTTGAAAAGGGATTTTTCTATCACTAGGCAACAATCCAAGGAAATTATAAGGAAATATACTACTTGTCCTTTGTATAAGCAAACTCCATTACCTGAATGAAGTAACCAAAAAAATACTCAAAGAAATGACGGGTTAGTGTGGTGGTGGCTGTCTCTGAAGACAGAAGCATGGAATCCCTGGAGCAAGCTGGGTAAGGAGACTGACTCTATAAGCAAGCTCTGAGTTTGATTAAAAATACCTGTCTGAGCTAATAAAGTGGAAGAGTGAAAAAATAATTGCAGCCAGGCACGGTGGCACATGCCTTTGATTCCAGCACTTAGGGGGCAGAGACAGGTAGATCTCTGAGTTTGAGGCCAGCCTGAATAAAGTGGAAGAGCAATGAAGGAAGACTCCAGACATGAACCCCAGGCTTCCTAGGCATGCAAAGACACAGGAATGTACTCTCACACTTCTGTGTAAACACAAGTATACACACAAAGGCATACCACACACACATGCACCTGAAAATAAGAAGAAAAAGACTAAGCCTATAATACTATCCCAGAGTGAAATGATGTTTTGGTCTAGAATAAAATAGAATTACAGTAAAGTGAATTGATGTGTATTCAATTTAATGAAAGACTCAGTCACTGTATATGATTTGATCAATAACCAGTCAACAATATTCTACCACCAAATCTCTTGTTACAGTATTGAAAAGGGCTGTCCTAAAGAGTCACAGAGAAAAAAAAAGGATTATTAATTTCTCAAAACCAACTATCTATCCAGCCTTAACAATAGTTAGCATTCATTTATATTCCCTTTAGGTTTTCAAAGATAAAGTATTAAATCTCGATTATGCATGGCCAAGTGTAAGTGAAACTTCAAATACCCCAATGAGGCAGCAGAAAATTAAGTCTTTTAAGTAGAAAGTCTCCAACACAAAGAGACCTTTCTAAATTGGATCACTAAGTGGTACCTAATTTCCTAGGCTACGTATAGAAATAACTAAATATTTAAGAGTAGAACCTGAGAAACAAGCTCAATATAGCTGCAGAAAATTTCAAATACTGAAGTGTTGAAGCATCTGTCTCAGAGGAAATCTTAGCAGTTCTAAATTTACTTATCAGGAAGTTGTGTAATAAGCAAGAAATTCTAGTCCATTTCCAGAAAAACACAAATAAATTAGCAAGAGAGCAAGCACGTATTGGGCCTCATAAAAACACTTCCTGCTGGGCAGTGGTGCACACACCTTTGATCCCAGCTCTCAGAAGGCAGAGGTAGGTGGATCTCTGTGAATTCAAGGCCAGCTTGGTCTACAGAGTGAGT
>CABHPQ010152756.1:531-41894 GCA_902168405.1 Peromyscus aztecus
TATCATGTTTGTCTTTCTGAGTCTGGGTTACCTCATTCAGGATGATAGTTTCTAGTTCCATTCATTTGCCTGCAGACCTCATGATATCATTGTTTTTCTCTGCTGAGTAGAGAGGAGGGATTATATGAGCAAGAGATATCGAGACCATAATCGGAAAAAGCACAGAGACAAATAGCCAAACTAGCGGAAACACATGAACTGTGAACCAATAGCTGAGGAGCTCCCATGGAACTGGACCAGGCCTTCTGGATAAGTGAGACAGTTGATTAGCTTGAACTGTTTAGGAGGCCCCCAGGCAGTGGTACTGGGGACCTGTCCTTGGTGCATGAGCTGACTTTTTGGAACCTAGGGCCTATGCTGAGACACTTTGCTCAGCCTTGGTGCAGGGAGGAGGGGACTGGACCTGCCTCTACTGACTGAATCTACCAGACTGGGCTGACTCCTCAGGGGAGACCTTGCCTTGGAGGAGGTAGGAATGGGGGATGTATTGGGGGGAAAGGCTGGGGGGTGGGAGGAGGGAGGACAGGGGAATCCGTGGCTGATATGTAAAATTAAATTAATTATAAAATAAAATATTTATAAAAAACCCTGTACTTCGTCAAATTGGAAAATCTAAAATAAATGCATAATTTTCTCAATAGGTACCAGTTAACAAAGTTAAATCAAGATCAGACAAACAATTTAAATAGACCTATAACCTCCAGTGAGATAGAAGCTGTCATTAAATGTCTCCTAACCTAAAAATGCCCAGGGTCAGTTGGTTTTAGCACAGAATTTTACCAGACTTTCAGAGAATAGTTAAGGTTAATATTCCTCAAATTATTTCACAGAATAGAAACAGAACATTATCCAATTCATTTTACAAAGTTTGATATCCAAACCACATGAAGACTCAACAAAGAAAGAATCACAGACAAATCTCCCTTATGACCATAGACAAAAAAATTAATAAAATACTTGCAAACTGAATCCAAAAACACATCAAAAAGATCATCCACCATGATTAAGTAGGTTTAATTCCAAAGATGTGGAGATGGTTCAATATATGAAAAATCAGTAAATGTAAACCATATAAACAAACTGAAAGAAAACAAACTGAAAGAAAAACACCACATGATCCTCTCTTAGATGCAGAAAGGCCTTTGACAAACCCAATGCTCCTTCATGATAAAAGTTCTAGCTGATATGTAAAGTTGAATTATATTGTAAAATAAAATAAAATAAATTCAAAAAAAAGTTCTGGAGAGATTAGGGAATCAAGGGGTACACCCAAACAGAGTAAAACATCAAATTAAATGGAGAGAAACCCAAAGCAATTCCTCTAAATTCAGGAACAAGACAGGATGTTCACTCTCTCCATACCTATTCAATATACTACTTGAAATCTTAGAGCAAAGTAAGACAACTGAAGGAGATCAAAGTGATACAAATTGGAAAGGAAGAAGTCAAAGTCTCATTATTTGCAGATGACATTATAGTACACATAAGTGACCATAGAATTCCACTGTGGCTAGAGTTTTCCCGCCTGGCCCACGGTCAGGATAAATCACTTTCACCTGCCAGTCCCACAGCCGCTCAGACCCAACCAAGTAAACACAGAGACTTATATTGCTTACAAACTGTATGGCCGTGGCAGGCTTCTTGCTAACTGTTCTTATAGCTTAAATTAATCCATTTCTATAAATCTATACCTTGCCACATGGCTCGTGGCTTACCGGCATCTTTACAAGCTGCTTGTCCTGGTGGCGGCTGACAGTCAGGGCCTCCCTCTGCCTTCCTGTTCTTTTTATTCTCCCTGTTAGTCCCGCCTACACTTTCTGCCTAGCCACAGGCCAATCAGTGTTTTATTAGCAACACGTTTGCATACAGAACATCCCACAGCATTCCACTATGGAACTTCCACAGCTGATAAACACTTTCAGGAAAGTAACTGAATTTAAGATTAACTAAAAATAAAATCAGTAGCCCTCCAATATACAAATGCCAAAAAGACTGAGAGAGAAATCATGGAAAAAGAACCTTTCATAATAGCCTCAAATAATATAAAAAATCTTGGGATATCTCTAATTCAGCAAGAGAAAGACTTCTATGATAAAAAACTTCAAGTCTTTGATGAAAGAAACTGAAGATGTCAGAAGATGGAAAGATCTCCCATGTTCATTGATCGACAGAATTAATATAGTAAAAATGGCCATCTTAACAAAAACAATCTACAGATTCAATGAAATCCCCATCAAAATCCCAACACAATTATTTACAGACCTTGAAAGGACAATTTTCTACTTCAAATGAAAAAAACAAACAAACAAATACAAAACCAAGATAGTTAAAACAAATCTGAACAATAAAAGTACTGCTGGAGGTCCCACCATTCCCAATTTAAATTTGTACTATGGAGCTATAGTAATAAAAACTTCATGGTATTGGCATTAAAACAAACACATTGATCAATAGAATCAAATAGAAGACCCAGACATAAATCCAAACACACATTGACACTTGATTTTTGATAAAGAATCCAGAAATACACACTGGAAAAAAGACGGCATCTTCAACAAATGATGATGGTCAGACTGGATGGCTGCATGTGGAAGAATACAAATAGATCTATACTTAAGACCCTGCACAAAACTGAAGTCCAGGTAGATCGAAGACCTCAACATAGAACCAGATACACTGAACCTTATAGAAGAGAAAGTGGGGAATAGCCTTGAACTCATTGGCACAGGAGACAACTTTCAGAACAGAACACCAGTAAGGTAGGAACTAAGAACAACAATCAATAGATGGGATCTCATGAAAGGGAAAAGCTCCTGCAAAGTAAAGAACACCATCAATTGGACAAAACACCAGCCTACAGAATGGGAAAAGATTTTTTTTTTAGCAACTCCTGATAAAGGGTTAAAATCCAAAATATATTAAAAAAAATCAAGAAACTAGATATCAATAAACAAATAATCTAATTAAAAATGGGGTACATATCTAAAGAGAGAATTCTCAATAAAGAAAACTCAAATGTCTGGGGAACATTTAAAGAAATGTTCAACATCCTTAGCCACCAGGGAAATGCAAATTAAAACTACTTTGGGATTCTATCCTACACCTGTAGCTAAGATGGCTAAGATCAATAACACAAGTAACAGTTCATGCTGTCAAGGATGTAGAGCAAGGGGAGCACTCCTCCATTGCTGGTGGGAGTGCAAACTTGAACAGCCACTATGACAGTTCCTCAGAATGTTGGGAATTGATCTTCCTCAAGATCCAGCTTTTCTACTCTTGGGCATATTCCTAATGGGTGCTCCATCCTACCACAAGGACACTTGTTCAACCATGTTCATTGTGGCTTTATTCATAAAAATCAGAAACTAGGAACAACCTAGATGTCCCTCAACAGAAGAAGGGATAAAGAAAAAAATGTGGTACATTTACATAGTGGAGTATTACTCAGCTGTTAAAGGAATAACATCATCAAATTTGCAGGCAAGTGGATGGGACTAGAAAAAAATCATCCTGAGTGAGGTAACTCAGACCCAGAAAGATAAATATGGTATGGTTTTGCTTATAATTGAATATTAGCCATCACATACATGATAACCATGCTACAATCCATAGACCCAGAGAAGTGAGGTAAAGACAAGGGGTCTGGGGAAGGGGCCAGATAAATTTCCCTTGGTGGGGGAAAGAAAATAGATTTTATTCTATTAGACTCAGGGTGGGTGGGGACAGGAGTGTATGTGGGATCAGGTGTAGGGGGAGAGGGGGTGAAGGGAGAGATTTCAGTGAGAGACTGCTGGAACTCGGTGTCGTTTGGTGGGTGTTGTAGAAACCTAGTGCAGTGGAACCTTCCTGGAATATATGAAGGTGATCCTATTGAAGACTCCCCTAGTAACAGGGAATACAGAGTCTCAACCGGCCATATCTTGTTACCAGGTGAGGGTTCCAGTGGTGGGACTAGGTTACATTCATTTGAGTTGTTGGCCAAGGAGGTCCCATAGAAATCCCCAAACAATCCAGGCTGTTGCTAAGACTATAGGCTGCTCTCCACAAACTGACAGTGGGGCTCAATTGCTCAGGACAACACCCACACAGCTTAGTGAGCATGGAGAAGACCAGCTCATGCCTACACGGATCCTTCACCCTCATATTCTAGTCTCTTTGGTGTGGGAAGGTACTCTTTAGCCTACTGAAAGAGAAACGTGGACACTAACCCAGCCATAAAATCTGACCCGCAATCCATCCTGCCTGCAAAATATGTCAGGGCAATGGTGGCACAGAACTTGTGGGAGTGACCAATCAATTTTCTGATTTGACTTAAGGTCCACCTCACGAGAAGGAATCCATTCCCAACACTTCTTGGGTAACCGAGAATCAGAGACTAGATAGCCCAGAAACCTGGTGTAAAATCAAACACTTGTCTAAAGAAAAAAAAAGTAGTAATAAAATGACTCCTAATGATATTCTGCTACACTTGTAGATCAGTGCCTTCTCCAGTCATCATCAGAGAAGCTTCCTCTGCCACCAGATAAGAGCAGATACAGAGGCCCACAGCCAGACATTTTATATATAGAGAGAGCCTAAATGGAGGTCTACTTCAAATCCCCCCCCCCTGCCCCCACTTCAGAATTCAGGGAATCCCATGGAAGAGAAAGCAGAAAGATTTTGAGAGTTAGAGGAAATGGAGGACACCAGGAGAACAAGGTTCTCTGAATTAACTAAGCAAGGCACATATGAGCTTACAGAGTCTGAAGGGGGAAGCATGGGGCCTACATGGGTCTGCATCAGGTCTTCTGCATGTATATTACAACTGTTAGCTTAGTATTTTTATGGGATTCCTGAGTGTGAGAATGAGTGGGTCTCTGTCTCTTGTGCCTGCTTTTGGGACTCTTCTTCCTGTTGGGTTTCCATGTCCAACTTCCATGTGATAGTTTTGTCTCATTTTATTTTTTTTATTTTTTGGGGGTTTTAAATCTTTTTTTAATTAATTTTTTTAATTCATTTTATATACCAACCACAGATCCCCCTCTCTTCCCTCCTCCTGCCCTCCCCCCAGCCTACCCTACCCACCCACAGCAAAGCCTGGTACATTCAGTTGAGGCAGTACCAAGCTCCTCTCCCATGCAACAAGATGAGCAAGGCGTCCTACCACAGGTAATGGGCCGCAGAAAGCCAGTTCATGCACTAGGGATAGATCCTGGGATCCTGGTCCCACTGCCAGGGGCCCCTCAAATAGACCAAGCTACACAGCTGTCTCCCATATGCAGAGGGCCTAGTCCAGTCTCATGTAGGTTCCACAGCTGTCAGTCTAAAGTTTGTGAGTTCCTATAAGCTTGGTTCAGTTGGTTCTGTAGATTTCCCCGTCATGGTCTTGACCCCACCTTGCTCATATAATCCCGTTTTGTTGTTATCTCATAGAAGCCTGTTCTTTTCTAATGAGAGGTAGAAAGTAAGTGGATCTGGATGGGAGGGAAGGTGAGGAGGAAGTGAGAAGAGTCAAGGGAAGGGAAATTAAAATCAGGATAGATTGTATGAGAAAAAAATCTGTTTTCAATAAAAAGGAAAGAAAAAGAGTGTTTGTATGAGTCAACAAGGTTTTATACCTTCCTCCCAAGGAAAAATATCTATGACACTCTGTCAGTGCTGTGCAATGTAATGGGAACAATATAAAATCAAGAGAGGCTAGATTTAAATTATACCAATAAGGCAAGATAAAACTCATGACACATTGATTATTTTTCAATAGCCAACTGAATTAGAGTGATTTTGTAGGTTATGGCAAGTATCTAATTAGTCTTCCAGCTAGAAAACGTCATCATTTGATAAATGTCAATTGCAGAGTTAGAATTAATGGAAGGAGACTGAGAAGCTAAGTAAGCCTTGAATGAAGATTCATGAAGGGCTCACTCGTGCTTCCTTGGCTTTAGATGGATTGGAAAATAGAAAACAGAGCTCAGAACAGACTTCCAATGACCAGCTCTGACCCCTTTCCTCCTACTTGAGAAACTATTAACAAAATTGATGATAACACCTCAGGCTCAGAAACCTAAAAGCATGTTTGTTTTGAATGAGTATTCTTCTATGATATTTCCAATCATAAAAAAAGACCAGCATTACTGTTCAAGATAGAAAGGGCAAGAGCCTGTGTAGCAGTCCTGTGCATCAGCATATCCACTTAAATCTGGAAGGAACCAATTATATACCAACTTATTTTGAATGAGCAGTTGACAGGGCTATCAGATAAAATTACAAGCTAGACTGCAATGGAAAGGCACCTTATAATTAAGCCATTCTAATTGAATACTTTATCTTTTCTAATAGTTACCCTTGCCTTCAGTTTATTAGCAAACATTATCTAACAAAGTACTCTGTTGTATAAGGAAGTTTGAGCAAAAGGGAAATTGTTTGGAGGAATGAGTAAGCAAAGTATTATTGGTGAAATTATTAAGGCCACTCCACATAGTTAAAAGGGAGGTTTATTTTGTGGGGTAACTCACAAGTGAAGGGATAGGTTGCAGGGTCTGGGAAAAGTGTAGCACAGTCCGGCGGTGTTCTCTGGAGAACTCTGCTCAGTCTACCTTCAGTGTCCTGGGTCCAGGAACCAAGAGAGTCCGCGTATCTGGATCTCGGGTCTTCAGCGTCCTCTCTCAGCCCGGCCTTGTAGGCGTGACTGTTATCAAAGCCTCAATGGGGGTTGGAACTTCCAGGTCAAAGCTGGAATGGCTACCCACTACAAAGTATTGAATCTGAAATACAGTGTTGTCTCTAGCAGTCAGGCATTTAAGCTCCTCCCCTGAGTAAGCGCTTGGTATCAATTTTGTGCAAGTACAGGACATTTCTGATGACTTGAAAGAGAAAGATAGGTAGTCCTTGGTGCTTCATAGTTCTACATAAAAATCATTACATTGAAAGTAATTAAAGCCCCCTCTATGATTGGAGAATAAAACAATTTTATTTTCTTATCATTTGTGAGGCGACGGGTAAGAGGGCTCTACTTGGACCTCTATCCTAAAATCAGTTTTGCCACATTCTACTTGGTTAGTGTTTTTGGAAAGGAGACAACTTAGTCCTTGACTCTCATTTGTTGCTTGAACTGATGCATGCAAAACAATACTCATCTCCAAAGGTGTTTGTGTCAACTTTCATCTAAAAGATAGATGACTTTCTCACACAAACAGGAACCAAGCTCCCTATTTCAATAAGCTAACACTAGAAATGGGGCTTGGGACATGTGTTAGCTACCATTGCTGTGTCACAGAACTCAGTTGCTTAGGGCAGCACACTTTTATTACTTCAGATTCCATGGGTTGGGAGTTGATGTGGCATATTTGGTGTCTATGGCTTATGGCGTATCACAAGTCTCAAATCATGGTTGTGGCTGAAAAGGAAGACATTTCAAGACTCAAGCAGGAAAGAATCTTCTAGGTTCCCCCATGTGGTTACTGATTTGACTCGGTTTCTTGTGGGTTGTTGGGCTCAGGACATCGTTTTTCTGCCACAAGAAATGCTCTAATGGCAGCTCACAATATGGCCACTGTCTCTCTTAAGTAGGAAGAGTAACCGGCAAGAGAGTGAAGACGGAGGTTCCAGATGGAAAGCATGGTTTCTTGTAGATGTAACCAACTGTCTTATTAAATAAGAAACACAAAGTCAATACAAAGATGAAAGCCAAGAGGTCAGAGTAATAGCTAAGTGCTAAAAACCTTACCCTTCCTGTCGCTGTTGCTGTACCTCTCTGAAAGAGACCTACTTCCTGTGTCTGTCTTTTTTTATAGACTTTCTGTTCTGCCTTCTCATTGGTTGTAAACCCAACCACATGACCGCCTCATCACTGCCTGTCTGCATAGACCTCCAGGTCTTCTATGGTTGGTATTGAGATTAAAGGCATGTGTCTCCAATGCTGGCTGTATCCTTGAACACACAGAGATCTACCTGGCTCTGCCTACCAAGTGCTGGGATTAAAGGTGTGCACCACCACCGCCCAGGTTTTGCTATGGCTTTGCTAATAGCTCTGACACCTGGGCAACTTTATTTATTAACATACAAATCACATTTCAGTACAAATAAAATATCACTATAGTTTCTTTGAAACCTAATCTCAGATATGACATCCCATTACTTTTGTCACCTTCTGTTTGCTTCAAAAGTCACACAGTCCAGTTCCCAACCAAGCGGAGACAGTAGCCCAAGGTGATGTAGTAGACAATGGACTGAAAACTGGAAAACTCAGGAAACAGAAGTCACTTTAGAAGCCTCATGTTTTAGCCTGACTCTTGGTATTCTTCATTGTGATCACTTCCCCACATTTGGGGAATTTTTATCTCCTGGGACTTTTATTGAATCTCTGCTCCTTAGACACGTTAACCTAAAATTAGACTTGGTGGTGTGATCTCAGAGCTGAAAGTAGCTACAGCCTGTGTTCCTCTGATATAACAGATTTTATTTAGAAAGATCTCTAGAACCACCCCAGACTGCTTGCACATTCCTTATCAATTTTAAACATATAGGATGTGAATGTGTTTAAGACACCAAGAGAAAGAACCTGGAAGACTTAGCTTCTGGCTTGTGTACCACAACCACAGCTCTTAAACCATTCTTTACAGAAGGATTATACACGAAATGGAAAATATCTTGGATTTGCAGTCACCAGGCTCTTCCATCTGTCTGATAAATATCAGGCTGCCATTATTTATGACGATTTCCCTCATTAGTTTTGGGTTATTAATTGCCCACTCCTATTCTTTTCTTTTGAGAAAGAGGATGTGTGTAAAATACATTTTGTAAATAAACACCACTCACATCTACATTGAGAATAAATGCTGTTTTAGAAGTACAGATTTGCTATGTGTTCTAAATCTCTTCTCTGATAAATACAGTCCAGTCAACAGTTTAATTAGTCCAGTAATTATTGAGACCAGGTACTGCCAAGTCTAATGCCACAGCCTGGGAGCATGGTGATGAGTTATATACACTTTTGCCCTTGGGGAGTTCTCAGTTCTCAGGGAGGATAATCAGGTAAGCCACTAATAACAAGCTACTGTGTTGAGTGATTCAAGAGAGCCACATGCAGGCTTCTAGGATGAGGCTAATTGTGCCAGAGATGCTAATCCAGCATCTTAGAATATGGTCTTCAGAGTGTATGGCATGTCCAGGAGAAGGCACGTGCCTGCCTGTGGACTGGAAGGCATTTTCTTCAAATTCCCTGTTATACACAGTATGGTGGTTAATCATGCTGGTCATCTTGACTGGATATGGGGTTAATTAAGAGGCATGTCTCAGAGAGCCCCTCGAAGGGTATCTCCTGCACCAGTTCACTGAAGGGAGGAGACCCTCCATTTGATTGGGTGGCACCTTCTGGTGGAAGTCCAGATACAAAGAGGTCCCTGGGAAGGCAGTCATACTCTGCTGTCTGCTCCCTTTGCTCCTTGCTGGGGAATGTACCCACTCTGTTGCTGTCATCTTCTGCTGACATTGGAACACAGTTTCTTTGTGATTACAGCAAGGCTAAAGACCAGTCACCTGTCCTTCAGGGAACAGTCTGGGGCTACTGAGGCACCAGCCTGTGTCCTGAGCAGCTTCTGGCATCTCAGCCTCTCCACTGTACAGACAACCATTTGCTGTATATCCCAGCTGGTCTCAAACTTGTAACAGTCTTCCTACCTCCACCTCTCCATCTTGTTTTTCTTTTCTTCTTTTTTGAATGCATAGGAGTACTTTGCCTGCATGTGTGGCTGTGCACCACCTACATGCCTGGTACCAGTGGAGGCCAGAAGTGGGTGTTGGATCTCCTAAGACTAGAATCACAGATGGTTGTGAGTCTCCATGTGGGTGTTGGGAATCCATTCTGGGTCCTCTGGAAGAGCAGCCAGTGCTCTTAACTACCAAGCCATCTCCCCAGCCCCTGTAGCATATTTTTAAATGTAAATACCAGGGAAAAGTGCAAATGAGAAACTTACTAGAGATAAACACACACATGCACACACACACACACACACACACGCATACACACTGTGTACTAAATAATATAAATGGTAAGAAGCTCTAATAAGATCACCCAGTGATTCAGGGAGTGCATACTGTCTGTATTATTTTTTTTGTAGTAGTAGGAAGGACTTTCTGCAAAAACTTGAAGACTCCATCCATCTCAATAACCTTTTCATCTTGTAAAGTTGAAACTCTTTACTAATTAAATAATAACTTATTTCATCCTTTCCCCTGGTCCTTGGAAGTCACCAATCTGCTCTCTGTCCATATAATTTTGACCACTCAACTGCCTTACGTAAGTGAAATCACACACATCCATCTGTATAGTATCATGTGTCAAATTTCCTTTCCATCTGAATACTATTCCATTGTATGCATATTCCACATTATGTCCATCTATTATTCTGTTAATGGACCTTTGGGCTGCTTCCACATTTTAGCTATTTAGGACAAGGCTGTCATAAATGTGAGAATGCACATTTTTTTTCTAGGCCCTGTTTTCAATTTGTTGGGTATGCACCCAGATGCGAAATTGCTGGACTACACTGTAACTCTGTTCTAATTTATTTCTCTTTGGGGGATTGAGCCCAGGCTCTTATGGACACCAGTTATGTTTTTTCTACCACACTACTGCACATCCTACTATATTAATTAATTTATTTTTGAACCATGTACAGTGGTCACAGTATTTTATATCCCCACACACAGTGCAAGTACACAACTGAGCAATTGGTAATGTTGAACAATTTCTCTACAATCAGTGGTGTGTATGTGTGTGTGTGTGTGTGTGTGTGTGTGTGTGTGTGTATGGTTCTAGCCATTCAGAAAGCTCATTTTCACTCTTGAATTCTCAATCTAGTGATGAAATTAGTTAATCTAATAATTTAAATCTTGTGTGATAAATTATATGACACATTCATATGAAAAATGAAAAGGGCTTTAGAAAAGAATATATTTATCTTTGATCACATTTATCAACCAAAGGTAAACACTCATCAATATAATGCAGGAGAATTCATGGCTGACCTGTTTCTCTCCCACCAATAAAATATATTTTATTGGTAGGTGCCAAATCTACTTTATTGGTAGACTCTTTGGAGTCTAGGAAGTGTGATAATGATCATTAATGAATGTTCTGAGAATTAGGGGAGGTATAGTGACCAAGAAGAGCAGCCTGGTTAGAGAATATAATGCAGACTTTGAACACACATCCAAGTGGAATAGACAAAGGATTGGAATAAAGGAATGGACCCTAGATGGAGCCAGAGCTTAGGGCAGCCCAAGTTGTTGGGGCATAGCAGGAATTTCATATAGGAATTTCAGTGGAGTAAAGTGGAAAATCAGCTAGTGACAAGGTGGGAAAGGTGGATTGAGGACAGAGGATGGACTTCACAATGCTGCGCTGAGAAATGGGGAATTAACTTCAAGTTAATGGCTCCCAGTTTTGCTGCTTGGTATCTCAGGCATGCTGGATTTGAAATTCTTGATCTTTCTTTCTCTGTCTTCCTCCCTCATTCCTTGCCCCTCATACTCCCACATACCAAGTTACTCAGAGACAGAACAGATAGCTCTCAAATGCACAGAAGTTAATGTTACACTGTCCACTGAAAACGTGACTTAACAAAATAAAAATTGATTCTGTATAAATATTTCATAGTGATTTTATCATCTTGTATCTTCAATTA
The DNA here is from genome assembly GCA_902168405.1 of Peromyscus aztecus. Classification (NCBI taxonomy): domain Eukaryota; kingdom Metazoa; phylum Chordata; class Mammalia; order Rodentia; family Cricetidae; genus Peromyscus; species Peromyscus aztecus. The sequence continues at coordinate 12,195 of CABHPQ010152756.1, forward strand.
AAGTGTTCTAATAGTAATCCACTATCTTGTAGTGTATAAAAGTTGTTGATGTTCTGAAGTATTTTACATCTTTAGGAACTTTGAGATTACTGTTTATCCCAGCGAATGTTCTATTGCTCTGACAAAACAGCTGAGATTTAAGGAATAAGGTTTATGTTAATTTATACTTTCAAGGAACAAATCCCATGGTCATCTGACCTTATTGTGTCTAGGCCCATGGTGAGTCTGAGCATCATAGCAGAAAGGATGTCATAGAGCAAAACTGCTCACTTCGAGACATACAAGAAGCATATAAGAGGTATTATAAATTCTCTAAAAGTCATGCTCAGTAAAGTGTTGAATCTCATCACTCCCTAGTAGTCCCATTATCTGTTGAATAAACACAAAACTTTACTGATACCTAGATTAAAACTATAACACTAGTCTAGGCAATATGAAGGCCTTGGGTTGCATAAAGACAAGTTGAAATGATTTTTGAAATGGAAAATATCTGGTGGTGGCCTATAAATTTAAGAGTAGAGAGATTACATACAGTCAATCATTGAGAACCTTTTAGTGAACTGAGACTACCTCGTAAACCATTGTATGGTAATGGGTTAAAAAATGGTATGTCAGAAGTGAATTTGTTTCCTCTCAGTTCCATATCTGCTCATCAGTGTTCATTCTAGGACATTGCATTTGATCTTCCTTTGCCTGCTGGCAAAGTTGTTACAAATCTGGTAACATGGTGCTAACATTTGTCAGTGAAGGGTACTGGAGGGATAGTGGAGGATGAAGGGGTTTATATTGTTGGTCCCAGTGTTATAGTCTTTGTAGACTTCCTTGATACACATTACTTCTTTAAGGTCTAGCCATTCTTGAATAGTCAGGTTCTCTAATATTTGGTATCTGAACATTGGTGGCTTCCCTTACTCAGTGACCAGTAGCTTCTTTTGTTACCCTCTGTGTAGCTTTGTAATAGAACCACCAGTGAATGACCACCGTGTGTATGGTTTCCCCTAGGACTCCAGAGGGCAGCTTTGTAGCTAGTTAACCTTGTATAATATCTCAGCAGTTCTTAGCTGTTCATTGATTGTCATCTAGATCCTCTCTAGTGAGGTCTGTGTCAGGCCTAATGGAGTGGTGCTATTCCTTAGGGGAACTAGCTCAATCCGAAGAGGAAGGCTGTGTTACTCATATTTTTCTTAACTCTGGTGAGAAGGAAAAGCCAGCATTTTGAAGGCTCTAAGCACAATGAGTTTCTTGAAAAACTCTTTGTAATTAGAAAGTACTAGGTTAATATTTTTTTTGAAATCTTTCCTGTGGTTGATTGTGGTGATATTTTATTTGTACTGAAATGTGGTGATATTTTATTTGTATGTTAATAAATAAAGTTTGCCTGGAGATCAGAGGACATAGCCAGCCATAAACAAAAGTCAGGCAGTGGTAGCACATGCCCTTAATCCAATCACATGGCAAGCAGAGTCTCTGTGTGTTCAAGGACACACTAAGGAACAGCCAAGTGTGGTGACACACACCTTCAATCCCAGTACCAACAATAGAGACCTGGAGGTCTGTCTGTACAGACAGTCAGTGACAAGGAAGTGAGGTACTGGGCTAAGAGCCATTGAGAGGGCAGAACAGCAAGGCACAGGCTAGACAGGAAGAAGCTTTCTCTTGGGAAGCTACAGTGGCATGGTAAGCTAAGGTTAACTGGTGGCTCTCACTATTTCTCTGATCTCTATGACTTTCACCCCTGTATTTGGCTCTGTTTTTTCTTATTTAATAAGACTGTTTAGAAATTTGTTAACAGTTGATAGCAACATAGAAATGTTATTTAACTCTAGTCATTCTCTTATAATCATAAAGGAACTTTAACATTGCCATGGAAATCTATCTGGGGTTGTAACACTTGAGTTTTTATCATTAACACATGTCTATACTCACTTTCTTCAGGAAATTTTTAAAAATTTGGATTCATTTGTTTTACTTTATGGGCCTAAGTATGTTGCTTGTATGTTTATATGTACAGCACATGCATGCCTAATGTCTGTGAAGGTCAGAAGAAGGCATCAGATACCCTGGAACTGGAGTTACAGATGGCTGTGAGTCACCATGTGGGTGCTGAAAACTGAAACCAGGTACTTTGCAAGAGAAAATGCTCTTTTAACTGCTGAACATTTCTTCAGCCTCTACTTTGGGAAATTGTCTGCACCAGGTCCTCTACATATATGTTATGGCTGTTAGGTTGGTGTTTTTGTGCAACTCCTAACAGTGGGAGTGGGTGTGTCTCTGACTCTTTTGCCTGCTCTTGGGACTCTTTTCCTCCTATTGGGTTGCCTTATCCAGCATCGATATGAGGACTTTTGCTTTGTCTTATTGTATTTTGTTTTGTTATGTTTGGCTGTTGCTTCTTGGAGGCAAGCTCTTTTCTGAAGGGAAATGGAGCAAGGAGTGGATCTGAGGGAGAGAGGAGGTGGTGAGGGCAGCTGGAAAGAATGGAGGGAGGGGAAACTGTGGTCTGGTCAGGATGCATTGTATTACAGAAGAACCTATTTTCTATAAAAAAGATTTGTTTTTGATTGTATTTATGTGTATATATGTGTCTGTTTGAGTGTATGGTCCCTTGTGTGTGGGTACCAGCAGAGGCCACAAGAGGGCATCAGATTCCCTGGAGCTACCTTACCTGGGTGCTAGGAACTAAACTCAGATCTTCTGATAGAACATTAATCAAACTTATGGCTAAGCCATCTCTCCAGTCCCTATTTTTAGGAATTTCACCTGCTGTATTCCATAGACTTGATGGTATTTAGACCTTAGGGTTTTGGAAAAAAGAGATTTCTGGGTTGACTTCATTTTCTTCAAGCACTTGTTCTTAAATACCTATTTTTTTTTACATGAAATCTGCATAGCTAAGATTTAGGTAAAGGGATGAACAGTAGTATTTAATGAAAATATTAAAGTATTTGTCAAGGGATGGGTGAGTAGCTAGCTGACAAAGATGAATGTTATTGTTCTTTGCTATTTTAATGACTAAAAGCACTCAGAAAGTAAACGAATGAATTTAACACCATTATGCCTTCATCAAGAAATAAAACACGGGCAAAGGCATTAAGTATTATCAAATTTCTAGTTAGCTTGTGTTTATTCTTTGTCAAGATACTTATAATAGTTCTAATATAAGTAAAACTCCCTGCCATACCCCTAGTCTTTGAAAAGACTGTGGATGAACCTCAGAACTCTGGAAACTTTAAAGAATGCTTAAATAGATTTGCAAGATCAGCAATTAATGTAGGATTTGAGAACACTTATCCTTGGGTTGTTGGGTTTGAACAGAAAATATTGGTCCTCTTACTACTTGGCATTAAGGTTCACGTCTTTCTTTTTGAGGCTTCTCTCCACAGACCTATATCTAAACATATTTAGAAGGGAGTTCTGATTTTTCCAAGTTATTATTGTTAGATTTAAGAACTTAGTATCTTAAAAATGTTATGTGTTTAGCATCTACAGAATTTCCCTCTGTGGCAATTTAAGACTGATCATTTTCCTCTAGGCCTTATGTGAAAAGATCTGAGAGTAGATAGTGGAAACGTTTTCATTGAATATTCATGTTTGGAGACTAGAAGACCAAACATGTTCAGAAAGAGCTGCGCTGGGGAGGGGGAGGATTCTTGGTGAAAACTGAGCTTGTAATATGTGCCTATGCTTGAAAATTGAATAGTAGAACTGAATAGTTCTTGCTTCTCTTAAGATTAGAAAATATAGTTGCCTTAATTACATCAATATTTCATGGGAGGGCCACTGTGACTTTTATAGACATGTAACCAGTTTCTTTTGGTTACAGGATGGATTTGAAATGAAGAAATATAAGCTACTTACAAAGCAGTCTTACTTAGTCATAAATCAGAGCATGCCTTATTTTAAAAGTAAGCATCTTAAGTAAGCATCTTAAATTTCATAGTTTCCCCTTAAAAGTTATATTGAAATGGTATACACACACACACACACACACACACACACATTTTACTTTCAAATTATAAATAATATCTCGAGACAGTCTCGTGCAGCCTAAGCTGGCCTCAAACTCAATCTGAAGATGATTGTGATGGCCAATCTTGGTTGTCAATTTAACTACATCTGGAATCATTTTAAACCTAAGCAGATGGTCACATCTATGAATGATTTATATGATCAGATCATTTGAGGCAGGAAGACCCACCCTAAACCCGGGCCATATCTTTTGGTGGCAGTCCACATAAAAGGACATGGAAGAAGAAACCGGCTTTTTTACCTGCTTGCTTTTACTCTGGCCATCAAGTTCATCTCTCCTGTTGCTCAGCATTCTTTCCATTCCCTCGTATTAGAATCTACTTCTGTGGCATTTCTACATAGACTGAAGAGCAGCAGCTCTCTAGGAATCTTCTAGAACTCTCACACTAGATTGGGACTTCTGAGACATTCAGCTTCAAGGACTCAACAGCTACTAGTTCCTGGCCTTTCCAGCAGCCATTGTTGGACTAGCCAGACCATATCTTGTAAGCCACTCTAATAGATCTCATATGTATAGGCACACACACATACATACATACACACATGCATATACACACACAGATATATATGTATATGCATTCTATCAGTTCTGTTCCTTTAGTGCCCTGTTTAAACGCAATGACCTTGAACTTCTGGTACTGGGTATACACCCAGTTTATACAGTGTTGGGATTGACTCCAGGCTTTGTGCATGCTAGACAATCAGTTTTCCAAATGAGCTACATCCTTAGCTGTATGTTTATATTTTAAAAATCACCTTTTCATTCTGACTTTGAAGAGAAAACTACTGTTAACAGTTTGATTTGTAAACTTCAATACAATTTTCTGAAGAAAACATATAAATATGTGTTTTTATGTTAGTTTATCTGTTTGCACATGATCCTATATTTGTCCAAAAAATATACTTATTATCATTCCTATATATTAAATAGTCCCATGATTTAATCATATAAGAAGAAGCTGTGTAGATGTCAATGAAATAAGAGAAAATAATATAAATCTCATTGTAGTAGAAAAATGTTCAAAGGAAAGAATATTTTCAATTCATCTTTCCGAATTTTATTTCCCCAATTTCTTTGTCAGTATAACTCATGCTCTGTCAATGGCAAGGCTTTAAAGGCAAGCTCCTTGCCCACTTTGAACTCTGCCGAGTTCTCTACCAAATCCATCCCATACCAATCACATACACTTTCTTATAGTTTGGGTCTCTATTATGTTAATGATTTAGTTTCATGAAGAATTTCTCTTTCTTCAATATTTAGATTATAGATAACCAAATAGGGCAAAGAAACTGACTGAGCAAATGAAACTTTTTTTCTATTCCTAGAAAAATAAATATAGAAAGAATGGTAAGCACATACACACATATTATCTGCCCCCACTCCCAGAAGTACTGACTCATTCATACATTCAGATTCTCTTTATTAGTTATATAAGTAGAAAACCATGCTAAATATATTGTCACATGTCTCTTTTGCAGAGCGCATGTGGACATCCTTTCACATCAACACACATTTGCTTAAAAAAACATACTTCATTATATCCCATACACTGAGTTTTTCTACTGATATTTATGTTATTTCTAATTTCATATTATTCTATGATTAATTTTATGAGCACACTTGTATTATTATTTCTGAAGATACTCCAGAAATATAATTACTGATATATAAACTTAAAATTGCGGTGTATGTTGCTATATTGCTTTTATAAAAAACCCTACTGGCTTATGATCCCATCAAACCCATATGGATAAACCCCCTGCTAGTCTCTTGTAGATAGTACTTAGTATTATTGCTAAGAGTTGTTGCAATTTGAACTGAAAGTATCTGATAAATATTTTTACTTTTAATTAACTATGGATGTGTATAACACATATGAAGTAAAATAGAATGGTAGATTTATATATTTGGAACCAGTAATTTCAGTGCTTTTCCTGATGCTTGTGTTTTTTTTTAATGTTGAATGTGGACTAATGCATGTATAGGCCAGATTTTATTGTGATAAATTTCAGTTGGGAAGTTTCAGTGCTTAGGCTCGCAAACCTGTTCACATTGAGTTGGATACAACTGGAGTCTCTCTGTATAGTTTATCAATACCCAGGTGAAAGAGCTAGTTGAGGCCAAGGCTGTCATCATGAGTGAAAGAAAATGGAACATTTCTCTTTGTTTCAGTCTGGGGGAGACACATCCCACTTCTGCTCACGTGGTAGTCTTATGACCCTGCCCATCCCAAGTATTCTGGGAAACACAGTAGAATATTTGATGAATGTTAGTATGTTTGCCACAAATCACCAGGCTGTTTTCCTTTTGCTCAATTAACTCAACTATGGAATTTAAAATATCTCTCATGATGTGGTCACAATTTAATATTTACATCTTTCAAATCCTGGTTATTTCCCATTTCCATTGTAATTTTAGTTTATGAGAGGTATTTCCTTTCAGGTTCTTTATTTCTAAAATACATTTCCTCCTAATGTTATGAACCTTCTTATTAAGTAGAAGATAGTGATTTTAATTTCAGCCTAAGCTGAAATTATGCAGGGTCGATTTCATTCCATCTAGGCCATAATTCTTCTTACTGAGAAATAGATAAACTTGCCCCACCACCCAAAAAAATGGATAGAAAAAATGAAAAGTGGATCTCCACTTGCACTAAAACCATTAGCCACTGAGAGAATTTTGGACAGCTTTTCTCTGCTCTCTACTTTTTTCAGCTAATAGCTATGTAGAGGTTCTACAAATATGCATAAGCCTACATTCAGCAGTTCAAATTATAGGAAGATTAGACAGTGTCATTGATGATCTGAAACTTGAAAAAGAAGTTCCAAAAATATTCAAAGTACTGTCCTAGGAAATGTCCTACATTCCTCTAGACCCTCTGGGATATTTTATGTCATGAAAAAAAAAATCCATGAAATAAATAGGATTAGGTAACTTCTTTTAAACCTCCACATCTACTTGCTGTGGATATCGCTCTGTACAAATAAATAAAATGCTGATTGGCTAGTAGCCAGGCAGGAAGTATAGGCAGGACAAGCAGAGAAGAGAATTCTGGGAACAGAAAGGCTGAGTCAGGAGACGCTGCCAGCCACAGCCATGAGTACCAACATGTAAGGTACCAGCAAGCCACGAGCCACGTGGCAACTTATAGACTAATAGAAATGGGTTAATTTAAGATATAAGAACTAGATAACAAGAAGCCTGCTGCGGCCATACAGTTTGTAAGCAATGTAAGTCTCTGTGTGTTTACTCGGTTGGGTCTAAGCGGCTGCGGGACTTGCGGGTGAGAGAGATATTTCCTGACTGTGGGCCAGACAGGACTGGAGAAAACTCCAGCTACATCTACTTTTGCAGATTTTTTGATTGCAGTTAATATCTTTTCATTTAGCTTAATTTAAGTGGTCTTTTTCCTGTATTATGTGTAGATTACTAACTTTGATTATTATACTTGTTAGTGATTTCTGTTTTTCAGCATCCAACTGTATAGTTCTTAAGCCTTAAATGCTATGGGGAATCACTGTCCCATCAAATGCTCCAATAAATGTTCTCATTAAAATAATAAGGCAATCTCAACTTATTTGTGTTGGAATGAGTAGCATGATGAGGTCTACAAATAGCTAAACAGGCTGTTTACCGGTGCAGAGCTGGGTTAATGATTTGTACAGACAATTGTCTATCCATCTTAAGAGAAAGAATGATCTAAAGGAAGACTATACTAGTTTTCTATAGCTGTGTAACGATCTTACCATGGATTTCTGTGCCTTAACAAACAATCACTGGTTATCTCAGTGTTTCTGTGGATACATAACCTAGGAATGACTAATCTGAGATTTTTACTTGAGTCTCACATTATAATCAAAGTTTTGCCTGAATCTTCAAACTTATCTGAGGCTTGACTGTAGAAGGATCCTGTACTGTATGCACAATGTAGATGTCAGTGCCTTGTTGTTACACAAAGAGCTCAGTTCTTATGGCTAGGAGCTATAATTATCAGTCACATTTGCCTTCTTTTGTACATCCAGCAAGGAATAAAAATCTTGAAAGAGGGACAGTGTAATCTTATGTATCATAGTCACCTATATCCCATCACTTTTGCAGTATTCAGTTGCTTAGGAATAAGTCATGCATCATATACATACTCCAGGGGTGAGGATTATACAAGGTACAAATATCAGAATGAAGGACCAGGAGTTATGGAGTCCACTTTGTAGTTTATCCCACCCTAAGGCCTAAAAATTAAAACTGTCCAATAATTACCTACTCCTTTGTCACTGATATTGTGACCAAGAATATTTCTTGCTAATTTGTTAAGCCATAATGAAACTAAGAATATTTTTGTACCTGTCTTATATAAAACCAAAAGTTAACTATTTGCTGAAAGAAATATTAGGTCCTAATATTCAAGACTCTGAGCCAACTGCAATAGCTTATTTATCAGGACTAACATTTTGCATTTTATAACTCTAAGAGCCCATTTTTCCTTCTTATTCATCTGGAGCTATCATACCACAAATTCCTTCTCCCATTAATTAATTAATTAATTAATTAATTAATTTTTGCTTTTAAAGAATTGCTTTTAAATCACTAAGTGTAACAGTAATGACCAGAGTAGCAAGATATACCTGTGGTGCAACAGTAACGTGGATGTTATGGGGATAACTAACTGCTTCCTGATTGTAGTGGCCTGTTCCACAGTAGGTACATTGTTTGGTAAAGCAAATCTCACTAAGAACTCATGATTAGGGAGCTCATATTACTTGGGTGAACCCACTACTATTACCTTGATAAACAGACTTTGTAAAATCAAACCTCTTTGTAAAACTGTTTCTCTGTACCCACAGGTTAGTGGAACTCTCAGGCCTCATAAGAAAAGTTTCTTTGTGCAGTGAGTGGCGTGAAAGTTAAACATAGACATTCACAACTGTTCAAATTGCAGAGAAGTGTTTGTGGAGTGCATTGCCACAGATGGGACATCCATAGCACAACTCTTCTCCTTAAGGTTTAGGGATCATTGCAGGAGCGAGTACAGAAAGATTGTAAGAGCCAGAAGTTGATAAGGACTGAAGTGAAACACTGTCTTCTGGACTTGACAGGACCACAGCACTCATGACCATCTGTGGTTGCTTGCACAAGGCTTGCAAAAGATCAGACGTTCCAGTAAACATTCCAGCTTGGAGAGGGAAAAACTCATGAGCTCCCACCACTAGATCAAGAGCTACTGGCCCTTTATAGGTTCTGGGAAGGGAAAGATAGTTTCTTTAAGGATGTGGCTCCTGGTAGATCAGCCACTCTGTCATGGATAGTCCCATAGCTGTGATTACATGGACAACACACATTGGACTCTGGGTTATTTTTAAAAGAAGAGGACTTGAAGTTGAGAAGAGGGATATGAGTGAAGTTCTGAAGAGGAGTGAAGGGTGAACATGATCAATAATACATGTATGAAATTCCCAAAGATTTAATAAAAATATTATAATAAGTGTAGGACTGAAAGTGTAGGACTGGTGATATAGTTTGGTGGTGGGGTGCATGCTTATCACTTTAATTTTAGAGTTCACATCAGTCCCACAGAAAAATACACATCTGAGGATCCAAAATACTGTAATCATTCTTTGTGACTTCTCCTCTACAACTACAAGTCTGTCAAGGTGTGATGTACCTTACTGCACAAGACTAATAAAGTTATCTTTGACCATCTGGATGTTGTGCTGGTCCTTTTGAGGGTCAATAATCATCACTACAACCTTACGAGTTTAGGTGACAGGGTGGTTGTAGTACAGGGGCTAATTTCAACTAATTTGGCCTAATTACATTGATCAAAGATAAAGCCCCTCCAGCTTACCTTAGCATCCAGGTGGACCATGTACACTACATTGTATTTGATAAAGACCGTTTATGAATATTCTGAGGTGGTGAGTTGTCCTTATGCAATAGGATTTGGAGTAATGTCTTTAGCATTCCTCCACATTGTCTGATAGACAGGGTTTGAGTCCTTCGTAATGAGAACTACTTAACTCCCACACAGTCTCAAAGATGAAGGCAAGCTTCAGCTCACCCCAGTGTTGTGGGATATTTGTACACTGTGTGAAGAAGTATTGCTGTGATTGTTGTAATAAGAAGTGGAATGGCCAACAGCTAGGCAGGAGAGACAGGCAGGACTTCTGGGCAGAGAGGGGAAGAGGAGATGAATCTAGGCACAGAGAATGGAATTGAGGTAAAAGACACATGGTAGCCGGGCGGTGGTGGCGCACGCCTTTAATCCCAGCACTCGGGAGGCAGAGCCAGGCGGATCTCTGTGAGTTCGAGGTCAGCCTGGTCTACAGAGCGAGAGCCAGGACAGGTTCCAAAGCTACACAGAGTAACCCCGTCTCGAAAAACCGGAAAAAAAAAAAAGACACATGGTAGAACATAGATTAACAGAAATGGGTTAATTTAAGTTATAAGAGCCAGTTGAAAACAAGCCTAAGCTAAAGGCCAAGCTTTTATAATTAATAATATGTCTCCATGTCATTATTTGTGAGCTGGTGGCCTAAAGAAAAATCCGACTACACCCCAGTTGTCATATGATCTTTCATTCCTTTTGCTTTGAGTAATTGTCTACTTCCCTTCCTGCTGCTTGCTGTCCTAGGATAGCAAAAGAAGACATCATGGTCTTTCCATCCCCGAGTGGCAGTTGTTTTGAATATTTGGGGATGTGTAGCGTATGCTTCTTATTATGTGTGAGTAACTCCAGACAAGCTGTACAAACTGGGATGGAGAGAGGGGAGAAGAAGAGACATACACAGGAACACCAGAGAGGGTTGTGCCACCATATCCCCCCTCTACTCCAGTATTTCTTTACTGAATGACCATTTGAAATCACATAAGTTAAATAAATATTTTTTTCCTCTAGATTTATACTTGAAGAAAAAAATTGAAATGATCTTAAAAAAAGCTTTACTTTTATCTTGTGGTCGGGGTGTGTGTGTGTGTGTGTGTTTGTGTGTGTGTGTGTGTGTTTGTGTGTGAGCGCACATGCATGTCAGGGCATGCTTATGGAGGTCACAGGACAACCCGTGAGAGTTAGTTTTTCCTTCCACACTGTTGGTTCAGAGGCTCTAACCTGGGTTCCCAGAGATCTTTATCTGCAAAGGTCTTTTCAAACCCTAAACAGCCTTTTTATATTACAAAAGTTACTTACAGAAAAAGTTTGAAACTGGTGCAAAGTTCTCATACCTACTATGTCTGATTTCCCTTAAAAATATTAATTAAAACCTATGGTTAATTCAGATTTTCTTACCTTTTACCAAGTATTCTCTATATCAGGATCTCATGATTTCATATCACACTTAATTATTATGTTTCAGTTACCTTTTGACTGAGGCAGTTTGTAAGACTTTTTACTGTTTTTGATAACCTTGAGAGCTCAGAGAAGGACTGGTTAGGCATTTTGTAGACTATCTGTGACTAGAGATTTGTTTGATGTTCTCCTGCTTCCCAGAAAGGTGATAGAAAGTATGACATGACGAGGACCACAGTGTAGATGTAACCAACCGTCTTATTAAATAAGAAACACAGTTTGGCGGAAGAAGCTAGCCAGCAGCACGCGGGTAAGCTCCTAACTCTGACCTCTTGGGTTTTTATCTTTACCTTGGCTCTGTGTTTCTTATTTAATAAGACGGTTGGTTACATCTACACCTCAGAGATAAAATGCCATCACTGTCCTGGCTGCCTGCCATGCCTGTGTTTCTTAGGTTTCTCAACTCTGAAGTGATTCTGGTCCCTCAACTTTCACGTTTCCAAACTGTGCTCTTTGGAAGGAAGAAATCACACAAGCCCATCTCACAATGAGCTGTTATGCTACATCTCCTTGAAGTGTGTAGTATATGTCTTCGTCTTGTTTCCCACCATTTATTTATATTAGTATGATGGGCATGATATATTGGGGTACAGTTCAATGATTTATTTTCTTGCCCCAATTGCTTTTATTTTCTGTATTGGAAACGCTTTCACTTGACCCTTGTGTCCCTCTGACATACCTCCAGTTTTTAAAAACATTTCTTAATTTTCTGGCACTATAAACCATAAGATGCTCCAGGACCATTTTATATACTTACTGTATTTTCTTTGTAATTTAAAACTAAAAAAGATGTTGAATAAGAAGAGCCAGAAGCATCCGTTTTATTTCAGCAAAGCTATTTGGTTCAATACATGAATTCAATACATGAAATCTTGTAGATTTTTTTCTTTCAAGTCCTTTGTTTGAGCATTGGGAAACAAAGTCCTTGGCAGCCTCATAAGAAAATATGATAAATCATGAAGTAGAACTTCAGAATTTAGAAACTCTGATGAATCTAATAAATCTAATAATCTTTTTTGTTGAGCTACTGACAAAAATCTATCAGTAGATTCTAGCTTCCAATGTTTAATCCACTGTGGATTATTCACAAACTTGTCCCCTGTAACTAAAGACAGAAGACAGTAGTTTTTTTTCTTTATTGTTAGTTTGTTTCCCATGTATGGTGGGACTTTTTGCCTTTGAAAGGGTGGTTTGCTGGGAGAGACAGCTTCTGCTTCTGCTTTGATGACATAAGAAGAAAGCATATAAGACAAGCCTGGGTGATTCTACAGTTTGTAGTAACATAAAATAGGGAAATTTTGAAGAGAACAACGACCCAGCAGGCAGAAGTGATCAGAGCACATGTCTGTAGATTATGTGTTTATAAAGGTGATGTCGGTTATGGTCACAGTGATTTGAAGTAATTGTATAACGATAATGTTCCTCTAGGGAGAGAGAATATAAAAAGAAAAAAAGGTGGTTTTATCGTTCCCTCAGCTGCGTTTATTAAATATGTTACTACATCTAGCCAAATGCTAGAGGAAGGAAACTAGGTTCTACTTATTTAAAAAATATTATTGCGTGTATATGTTTGTGTCAGGTGTGTGTGTGTGTGTGTGTGTGTGTGTGTGTGTGTGTGTATGTGAAGGATCACAGTGCCCTGATCATAGGACACCTTTGGGAGTTGTTTCTGCCTTCTATTTGGGGTTCTGGAGATTGAATCCAGGGACTTCACTTGCTGAGCTGTCTTGTCATCCCAGGTTTACTTCTTGAACTAAATAGAGTCACAGAATTTCTGTGATGTGTTTAACAATTACAATGAGTATTATTCATATTACAGTATTGATAACCTGGTGTCCTGTTTAATTTTTTTGTCTTTGAATAAACCAAATTTTGAAACTGAGCATTTCCTAGGGAAGATTCAAAAGAAAGTTTCGTGAAAGTACCAAATATTTTTAGCTTTGGGCATCTCATTCAAGTTCTTCAGTGCAGGCCTTGTTTATATATCATAAAACAGAATGGAGATTTAATAATTCTTCTGATAATTAACCAATGTAGTGACATGAATTTTAGTAGACTTTTATGTAGATAATTTACTATCTTTATGATGTTAGTAAAGCAAAGTCTAATTTTTAGTCACTTTTCTTCTTTAGCAAGGTTCTTTTATTCCTCCCTAGAATCATTTTTTAAATAAATAAATCCCTATTATGAACATGACATGATTAATAATGGTGTTTACAAAGGACTTTTAGTTTACCAAGCATTTCATATAAATTATCTCAACATAAGCGTCCTGGATATCTGCATCCAGTGAATGAAAAGGACAGCTTCCTTTTGCAGAATTCCTGGTAGTAGTTTAACAGAAAAACTTTATAATTCAAGTCTAAGTAACCATGATGTCTCTGTCAGGCTGCTTCAGAGAAATGGCATTAATAGGATGTATACACATCTATTGATGTTAAACAAATAATATGTCACTAGTTATTGATAGTGGGTTGATATATACATATTACCTTATATATTTGTTATAAAAAGTTACCTTACATAATTGAGGCTAAGAAGTCTAGGCTAAAGGATGCCAATGGTATTAAGTTCTAATCCAAACCCAAGTCTGAAGGCAAGAGCCCAACATCCCTACTTGAAAAATCATCAGAGAGGAAGAATCCTGTTTCTTTTAGCCTATTATTTACTCAGTCTCTTTTGTTCAGGCCTTTCACAGATTGACTGACACCCATATGCAGTGGGGAGAGTAATCTCTACTAATTCTGCTGCTTCAAATGTTGATATCTTAATGAAATATCACAGACATTTCCACAACAATGTTTAACCAGATGCATGAGCACTCCGTGACCCTGTTTCATTTTTACTGGAAATTAACCATTATGAAGCATGCTGTTTCATACTTGTGCTCTTTTGAGGGGCCATTTTACATTAAATCTTAAGAGTATTAGGACAGAATAAAGCATTGTCATTTGAGAAGAAGATAAACTCACCGAGAGTAAAAAACAGACACTCCCACTTTGTTTGAAGAATGATACTGTCACCCTTTTCAGTGTAGCCCAGGCCTAACGTTGTAGATAGAGTTTATGTCATCGAAGTCAGCTAAAATTTGGTGAAAATAACATAGCGTTATGGACAATGTCTCCCTATCTCTTTCCTCGGAACTGTGGCTATTAGATAGCATCTAAAGAATCTGTGTGATAGGTATAATTGTGTCAATGTGCCCCATGGTAATTTATCTTGCAATGAGGGTGAATGATTTTATTCTATACAATTGCTAATAATGATGTTATTTTATATTACCTGAATCTGAGCCATAACAGATTAGTATCAGACAGGTTCAATCTTTTTTTCAGGTCGATAAATCTCCATAAGGAGCTCATTGTACTTTATTAATTGTGACTGCATACCTCCAGTATTCTACAAAGTACCCTAGGGTGTCATACATGTCTCTCTTCTCACAGGTTTGGTTTCACCAGGTCGATGGAGGTTATTGCTTGATTTCAACCTTAGTATTCTGACTAGTTGCTGCCCATATTTTATATGTTAACTATTTTGATAGTCACTCCCGAACTAAATATGTTTAGAATAAAGTAAAGCTGAACAAATCTCTATTTCCATTTTTAATGGTGGTCTTTATAATTTCCAAGGTTTCATGGGAAAATGTAAAATATGTATTGGAGAAAACTCTCATACCAACTCACAAAAGGACAAAAACAAAGTACTTCTTCATTTGTGGGGCTATTTCCCTAGACTCTAAACAGTTCTCTAGTGGACACCAATTGAGTACGCCATTATTTAAATTAATCCTGATCCTCCAGACTCCTCAGGTTAAAATAGCAATACACTCTCTAGTTTTCACAGGAAACAGTAGATTCCATTGCCAAGAAATCAAAATTCAGTTACATATTTGCAGCTAACATAACTTAGAAATTAAGAAATTTAATTCATGAAGGTTAATTAACTGTGAGGCTCCATCCCTAGCTGAGGAACTATTGGCAGTTAATGATTGTTGGATGAGGGACAGTTACAGTTTTAGGATCAAGTAGACACTGGTCAATTGTGTATGCTCCATTGATGACCTCATACTCATAAGTATAGGGGCAGTACTAATACGATTAAGTGGGTTATTAAAATGAAGAATATTTGAAATTCGGAAGGAGATGTGTTGGGGGATCCTAGGGTGAGCTAGAAGGAGTGAGTCAGGGAAGATATGATCAAGATATATTGTATACAGGTATAAAATCTTCTAAAAATAAATAAAATGACAACAAAGAATATTCTATGCCAGTTTTTTAATATCATCAGAAAATAGCAAAGAATTCATGTACATAAGAATTCATATTTCTAATTCCTAAACCCTTAATTCTCTATACCTATAGCATGTAAGTTAAAGAATTATTTAAGTTTATTAATTATTTCAGTTCAGTACAAACTTAAGTTTAATATAATCTTACGGACATGTTTCTCCAGGATAATATATATATATATTTGAAATTTATTTATAGCCCCCCTTAATTCCATTTGGAGTTTGATGTGGTTTATAACAGTAAAAAATGAAATAATAGTCTACTGATTTTGAATATAAAGAATTGGATGTAATATGAAGATAAAAGGTCCAAGTAGCTATAGTAATGCCTGGATATTGAGGATGGGGCTGTATGTGCCTACTGAACATGCATAGTAGGGTCAGTACACAGGAAATTAATTAAGCACAGCATATGTTGAGCATCTAGCAACCTGAAAATGTATGAAATAAAACATCAGGGAAATAACATGGAAAAATTATTTAGACAAACAAATCCAGTGACTTCAGCCTGTCTGTCAGCTCTTCCCTGATGTATATAGTGCTTTTTTATTTCCCTTTGCTCAAATGTACTCAGACTCCAAGTGCTTGGATATAATGTAGAGAGTTAAAATAGATAAGTGCCTGAATTCTCAAAGCGTTTTGCATTTGTCAGTTTAAAAGGAAACCAAGTATAACTGGATTTCAGCATGTAGAAGAATGCAAATAGATTTGTATCTATCACCCTGTACAAACTTCAAGTTCAAGTGGATCAAAGACCTCAACATAAATCCAGTTATACTGAACCAGATAGAAAAGAAAGTGGGAAATAGCCTTGAACGAATTGGCACAGGAGACAGCTTCATGAACAGAACACCAATAGGACAGGCATTAAGATGGACAATTAATAAATGGAGCCTCATGAAACTGAAAAGCTTCTTTAAGGCAAAGGATACTGTCAGAAGGACAAAAAAGACAGCCTACAGAGTGGGAAAAGATCTTCACTGACCCCACATCTGACAGAGGACTGATTCACATAGTATATAAAAAACGCAAGAAATCAGACATCAAAAACCAAATAATCCAATTAAAAATGAGGTACAGATCTAAACAGAATTCTCAACAGAAGAATGTCAAATGGCTGAGAAACACTTGAAGAAATGTTCAACATCCTTAGCCATCAGGGAAATGTAAAGCAAAACGACTCTGAGATGACATCTTCCACCTATCAGAACGGCTAAGATCAAAAACACAAATGACAGTTTATGCTGGAGAGGATGTAGAGCAAGGAGAACACTCCTTCATCATTGGTGGGAGTGTAAACTTGTACAGGCACTTTGGAAATCAATATGGCAGTTTCTCAAAAATTGGGAAATCCATCTACCTCAAGACCCAATGATACCACTCTTGGGCATATACATAAAGGGTGCTCAATCATACCACAAGGAAACTTGTTCAACTTTGTTCATAGCAACTTTATTCATAATAGCCAGAACCTGGAAACAACATAGATGTCCCTCAATCAAAGAATGGATAAAGAAAATGTGGTACATTTACACAGTGGAGTATTACTTAGCTGTTAAAAATGACATCATGAGGGATTCTTGTCCAGTTAAGACATCTGCAGCTGGGGCGTTGGTGAGAGCTGTCTCTTCCTGTGTGAACATGGTGCGGACCAAATCAAACTACATCCCAGGAGCCTACAGAAAAGTGGTGGCCTCTCAAGCCCCTAGGAAGGTGCTTGGCTCCTCTACCTTTGTCACCAATTCTTCATCGTGTTCGTCGAGAAAAGCTGAAAATAAGTATGCAGGAGGGAACCCAGTTTGTGTGCGCCCAACTCTGAAGTGGCAAAAAGGCATCGGAGAGTTCTTCAGGCTGTCCCCCAAAGATTCTGAAAAAGAGAACCAGCTTCCTCCCGAAGAAGCGGGGTGCAGTGGCTTAAAAATAGCAAAGAGAAAAGCACGTCCTTTGCAACCTGATCACACAGATGATGAAAATGAATAGAACTCACTCGTCTAAATAATGCCTTCGGTTTACTTAGGTATTCTGGGATGTAAATTTGGGTAGACATGTTTGTTCAATTGGCTTGTTGAACAGGCATTCAGTTAAGGGGGGGGGGGGAATTTCACCATTCAAAAGCAACTGGCTATGAAAAGGGAGAATTTTTATAATTTGTAAATTATAATTGCATACTTGAATTTATAATGTCATATGTTGCTTTTTTTTACCTATTAAGCTTCTTGCTAAAATAAACATTGTGTGATGTTCTAAGTCTTTGAGATTTGCTTAGATCTTTGTACTAATACCATTTTATGGGCACTTCATTATAGAAATAGTGCCATATTGTTATGGCTTATTTGCTTTAAAAAGTTGGCTTAGTTGTTTTCACATTAAAAAATTAGTATTAATTAAAAAAATGACATCATGAAATTTTCAGGCAAATGTATGTTAGAACTAGAAAAAAATCATCCCGAGTGTGGAAACTTAGACTCAGAAAGACAAACATGGTATGTACTCACTTATAAGTGAATAGCCACTGTAAATTAAAGGATAACCATGCTACAATCTACAGATCAAGAGAGGCTAGGTAACAAGGTGGGCTCAAGGGGGGATGCTCAGAACTTCCTGGGAAGGGGAAATAGAAGAGATTTTGTGGGTAGACTGGGGGGAATGGAGGATAGGAACACGAGGGATCAGGTAGGGGGATAGAGGAGGAGATTACTGAAAGAGATGACTTAAAGGGGGGCATTTTGGGGTGAGGTAAAAACTCGATGCAGAGGAAACTCCCAAGAATCTGCAAGGATGTCCCCAGCTAAGATGGCTAGTAATGGTAGATGCGTAGCCTGAACTGATTATTTCCTGTGATCAGGCAAGGCTTCCAGTGGAGGGTTTGGGACATCAACCCAGCCACATAACCTTTGACCTATAGTCTGTTCTGCCAATGGGATGTGCTGGGGTGTGGGTGGCACAGAGATTGTGGGCATGCTAACCAGTGACTGGTCCAGCCTGAAACCCATGCTATGAGAGTGAGCCCACCCCTGACACTGCCTGGAGGGCCCGGATCCAGAGGCTGGATGACCCAGAGACCTAGGATAGAACCAAACGTGACTGGAAAAAATACGAATGTAATGAGTCCAATGATTCTGCTATAGTCATAGATTTATGTCTACCCTAATTGTCATCAGAGAGGCTTCATCCAGCAACTGATGGAAACAGATGCAAAGACACACAGGCAAACATTAGGCCAAGCTCAGGGAATCCTACTGAAGAGAGGCAGGAAGAATAGTAGGAACCACAGGGGTCAAGGACATCATAAGAAAACCCACAGAATCAACTAACCTGGGTTCACAGGAGCTTAGAGAAACAATAGAAAACTAGGGAGCCTGCATGGAACTGACCTAGGCCCTCTGCATATATGTTAAGTTGTGTAGCTTGGTCTACTTGTGGGACTCCAAACAGTGGGAGCAAGGGCTGTCTCTGATTCTTTTTCTGGCTTTTGGGACCCTATTCCTTACACTGGGTTGCTTTTCCCAGCCTTAATACAAGGGGAGGTGCTTAGTTTTACTGCAACTAGATAACTAGAAAACGTGCAACTGCCATGTTTTGTTGATATCCATGGGAAGACTATCCTTTTCTGAATATAAATGGAGAAGGAATGGATATTGGAGGGGACAAAGGGGAGTTGGGGGAGGGACTTGGAGGAGAGGAAGGGAAGGAAAATTGTGTTCAGGATGTAAAATAAATGAATGAATGAATGAATGAATGAGAAAACAAACAAACAAATAAATAAATAAATAAGGAAATCAAGACATTGCTTTAGTGTTGTATGTGTGTTTGTGTGCTCATACACATTTTATTAAACATATGCTTCCAGACACAGTCCATTTGATAAGATCACAAGCGTATAACAGCTACTTGCTGTGAAGAAAAAACACTGATGAGAAATTAACTAGTTATTTTTGACAATAAATAAGACCTCCTAAGCTATTCTAAGCACCCCCTTACACATCCTTCAGTTTGCTTGTTAGCTCTTCATCTGTCTCTAAGCTTCTATTTACTCACTCCTCACAAAGATAAATACTGCACTTGCATATGATTCAAACACTGAGAATCTGTGTTTACATTTGTTTTTCCAACCAAATATGCTAATAGTGTTTAACAGTGATGTTTCTTTATATCAGTGTTTTGTATAGTAAACAGCCTCAGTGACAATGTTGTGATAACCAAAACATTCTTTCATATTAAAACCTGGCGACACTCCCAGCTTTTGGAATAGACATTTGATTCTAAAATCAAGAAGAAATCTTTTAATCTTACTCAGGATTAGTTCTGTGTTTTTGGGAAACATTAAATATCTGCTTTGTTTTCTTAAGGATGAGACTTACCAGATTTACTCCAGCAGCATTCCAGAGGCTTTGGTATTCCAAATGATCTTCCACACTGGCCAGGAGTGTGTGCAGGCAGGGGTTCAAGGTGATGCTCTCAAGATAAACTACTGTAGGTTGCCATGAGCTTGGCCTGAGAATGTTCTGTGGAGAAACTCAGCAGTACTCTAGGCTGAAAAGCAATCTGAAATTGCTGCTGAGTAGAAAGCGTTGGGGAAGGACCTCCTTTTAGTCATGAATTTCCACCAATCCAAGTAAGAACCTGCCCTTGTTATAATCCATCTAAAGGTGGTTTAGGACTCATGAAAGACTTGGCAATCTTTGGACTCCAGGCAAAAGAAGTGTGATGTATATTAAGCTGTATACTCTTAAAGCAAAAACATTTGCCCTATAAAGCAAGACGAGAGTGGGCAGGAGAGATAGGTCAGTGGCTAAAAGTGTGCATTGTTCTTGCCCAGGAACAAGTTTTGGTTCCAGCTCCCACACTGAATGGCTTACAACTGCCTGTAACTCCAGCTCCAGGGGATCTGACAGCTTCTTCTGGCCTCTGTGTGTACCTACACACACATGGCATATGCACACAAACACATACACATAAGTTCAAATAATAAACCTTTAAAAAAGGAAAGCTACCCCTTCAAAGTCCATTAGAAAATAGAAAAACAATAAGATAAGAATTACAATCCTAGGTTCCAAACTTCCTCTTATGCCAGAAGTATTTTCTGGCTTTTGTTTGTGTTTGGAGATGAGACTTCTCTTTCTGTGCCTGAGTATGTGAGAGTTTTGGCGGTTTGCTGCTGCTGTTGTTTTTAGAGAAACCTGACATACTTTTTCTTTTTCTGTTTATTTGGAATACAATCACTTGGAAAACAATCCACACTTCGCATTTTAACCTTGCCAAATTGTATGCAGATTCTCTCTAATACGTCTCCTCTCACAGGACATAAAACATTTTGGTTCTTAAACACTTATGAGAGGTGCCCTGCTTGAGATGTACAGATAGCTTTCATTAGTGCTAATGGGAGTTATGTTTCTGCACCAGGAGAAAATAGAGCCTGCAGAGTCTAAATTATGCTTGATGCAAATCTTCCAGATGGAATAAATTATGAGGGATGCTTAGAGGGAAAAGATCTAAATATCCCCCAAAGCCATAGTTTAAGAGCAAAGCAATGCTTCTGAGTAATGGGAGTGGAGTCAACAGTAATAGCTTTTCTGCTCGCACCATGTTAAGTAGTCGATATTGACTCTTGAAAATTCTTATTGAATTAGTGCTGCACTTGAGTGCCATTATTTTCCAGAGGACCTGGGAGATAGTTCTCTGCCTTGAATAGTTCACTGAAATGGATTCAATCTATGTTGGTTTTCAAAGTCATCCATCTTAAATTTAGTAAATTCTTCATCTGCAAGAGCCAAACCAAAGAGACCACGTGATCTGTTTTTATAATGGCCTCTTCTGAAAATGTAGTTTCCTATATTTTTAATTTGGGGAAAGATTGTTCACTTTTTTATTTTAAAATGCTTGCTTTTAAATTTTGTTTTGAAAATTATTTTCTACATATTGGAGACACCCAGAATTGCCCCTTATATTGTTTACCTAGTCATATGACTCTTGGCTTCTTACTTTGAAATGTGTTAGATTTCATTTCATTTGTGACTGTTTACTTTGAGAGCTATTGCTTCTCCATTTATGCCAAGCTAACCAAATAACTGATGGATTTAAATTTTATTCTATTAGCCTAAGGAGTTATAACTGTAGATGAACAGTTTTATTAAATATGAAACACAGAGACAAATGCAGAGTTAAAAGCCCAAGAGGTCAGAGCAGTAGCTAAGAGCTGAGACTTAAAACCACCTTCTTACCTTTCCTGCCACTGCTGTCCTTCCCCTCAGAAAGAGACCTACTTCCTGTGTATCTGTCTTTTTATTGACTTTCTGTTCTGCCTTCTCATTGGTTGTAAACCCAACCACATGACCTCCTCGTCACTGCCTGTCTATACAGACCTCCAGGTCTTCTATGGTTGGTATTGAGATTAAAGGCGTGTGTCTCCATGCTGGTGGTGTCCTTGAACACACAGAGATCTGTCTGTCATGTGATCTGGATTAAAAGTGTACGCCACCACTGCCCGGCTTCTGCTATGGCTTGCTATTAGCTCTGACCCCCCAGGCAGCTTTATTTATTAACATACAAATAAAATCACATTTCAGTACAAATAAAATATCACCATATATAACTTTCAATTAATTTATTGTGAAAGCATTGTCTTCATTTGAATTTTTTCTAGCTTCAAAATGAAAATTGAATATAGTATTTAATCAACAACTGAAGCCTGAAAATAGTCAAGGGATAGGCAGGATCATGAGAGAAAGGAAGGATATCACCAAGATAAAGCAGGTGACTTCCAAAATACCTTATTTCTTGGAGAATTTCCTCTAAATGCAACCACTTTTAGAAAAAGGTTTAGTTTTATTTTTATGTGTATGTGTACATAAATGTATGCCGTGTGTGCAGGTGCCTGTGGAACCTGGAAGAGGGTAGCAGATTCCTAGTACGTGTAGTTACAGATGGTTGTGGGCCCCATGACATACATGGGTTTTGGGAACTTCCTGAAGAATGGGGGCGTCATTTGAAAACATAGGAAGGTAAAGAGTTTACTTACCTATAGGATCTAGATTGTTCAGGATATAGGAAAAACAATAAACCAGTGGGTCTTTTAAAATAAAAATTCTTCTATATTGAAAATCAATTTTAAAAAGTCAACTGAAGAGGTAGACTATGTAATGGAAAATGTTTTCTAGCTGTACATCTGACAAAGGATTACATAAAGAATATACAAAGAATAACAACAGCAAAACAAACAAGCAAAAACAAACAAACAAAACAAAACAATCAACCAAACAAACCATGAACACTGAACACCAAGAAAACAAACATTGCAATTAAAAAATCAGGTACAGATTAGAACAGAGACTTTTCAAAAGAGCAAATGCAAAGGACTAAGATATATTTTAAACAACATCCTCAGCCAGTAGGAAAATGCAAACTGAAATTATTTTGAGATTTATTGCCCCAGCCAGGATAGTTAAGATCAAGAAAATAAATGATAACAACTCCTGGCAAGGAAGTGAGAATTAAAACTGGTATAGTTACTGTGGAAATAAGTGTGGATGTTCTTCAAAAAACAACAAATTGAACTGCCATATGACCCAGCTATACCACTCCTGAGGATATATCCAAAGGGCTCGATATTCTGCTTCAGAGATACTTGTTCATCCATAGTTGCTCATCTCTTTTAACAATGGCTAGGAGCTAGAAACAGCCTACATGCCCACCAACCGATGAGCAGATGGTAAAATTTGGTATTTATATTCAGCGGAATTTTTTTCAGCTTTAAAGAAAATGGAAATATGAAATTTGCAGGTAAATGGAGGAATGTGGAAAAATAGTGTATGTGAGACAACCCACACACAGGACAGATATTGCATTTCTATCTAATATATAGATACTAGTATCAAATTGCTACATTTGTGTCTTTAACTTGGAGTATCTGTGGAAGCAAGGAAACTAGATAGCACCTGTGGGAGGTAGGAGAAGGATGATCATAATGGGAGAGTAGAACGCAGATGATATAAAGGGGGAATGGTGGAGAAGGATATTAAGTGGGGAGGGAATGTGAGGAAGGGGAGGGTGGGGGAGCGATAACTAGCTGTGTGTATAGATTTTATATATATATATTCATAAAAGAGTTTAATTGCTAATTGTAGTTACTCTACACTGGGGATAATGCTTCTTTCAGGATACACAGGCAAACAAATAAAAAGCCCAGTGCCAGGAATGGGTCACTTCTCTTCTAGTTGTTGGTTAGGGTTTTTCAGAGTCCCACAAAACAATACAGGCTGTGGCCATTGCTCTTGTTTTCCTACCAGAGATTTATGGTAAGACCCTGTTGCTGAGGACAGCATGTACTTTGGGTACAGGATATAGAAAAATGAAGCTGGTATTACCAAGAAGCTTCCTCAGGGTTAGTTAACTTTCATAGTACATGAAGGTGTTATACAGGGTTTTAGAAGAGAAAATTTATCAGAAGTTTTACTGAGCTGTGAACTTGAGAGCTACAATAATGATTAGTATGGAAAGATGTACTCATGGATGTAATAATGGCAGAAGTGTACCAATCCCTTTCTGATTGGATTTAAGGTCAACTACACAGGAGAAAACACATAGTTGGTACTCTAAATCTAACCAAGAACCCACAGCTAAGTGTAACCAGAGGCTTTTCTCTGTGCTGCCTCATCCTGCAGTTGTTTCCAAATACTCATTCAGAAGCTTGTGTTAATTATAAATGCTTGGCTGATGGCTCAGACTTATTATTAACTAGTTCTTTCAACTTAAATTAACCCATTTCTATTAATCTATGTATTGCCATGTAGCTGTGATATTACCAGTCTGCTGGCATCTTGATCCTTGGTTGGTGGATGGTGTCTGCCCTTGACTCTGCCTCTTCTCTTTGTATTCAGTCTGGCTTTCCCACCTAGCTATATTCTGCCCTACCATAAGCCAAAGAAGCTTTAGTCATCAACCAATAAAAGCAACACATATTTACAGCATACAGAAGGATGTCCCACATCAGCTAAGGACCTCATAGGTGTCAGGGGTGAGCCTACTACTATTATTTTTCTAAATGGACACATAGTTTAAATTGACTTCTGAAATTTATATCTCCAAACTCTTAGATTAGTGAAGCCCTCAGTTCTCATCAAATGAATTTCTTTGTGCAGCAGAGGTTGGTTAACACAGAAATTCTGAAGTGGTCAGTGTGTAGAGAATAAGGGTCTGTGGGGCTGCTGAACTCAGTGCTAACAGAATGTCATGGAAGAACAGAACGGAATGATCATTAGAGCCAGGCTGAGGAGGAACAAAGGAAAATAAAGTCTTCCGGACATGACAGGATTGCTGCATTCATGAACTCACAGAATCTATGGCTGCTTACACAAGATCTGCATAAGATCAGGCCAGTAAATATTTCAGTATGGAGAGACAAGCATCCCCAAAGTCCTCACCCCTAGTTGAAGAGCTATTGACAGTTGATGGCTGCTAGGCAAGGGAGACTCAATATTCTTTAGGGATATGGCCCTTGGTAGGTCAACCATGTTCCATTGAATGACCTATATTCATGCCTACATGGGCAGCTCAAATTAGACTCAATGGGTCATAAAATAAGAAGAGCATATGAAATTGGGAGGGATACAGAGAGTATAGAATGGATCTGGGAGGAGTTAGGGAGAAGAATGGGGAGTGAATATGATCAAAACACATTTTACTCATTTGTGAACTTTCAAATGAATTAATAAAAGTATTATATTAACCAAAGTTGTAGCAGTGCATGCATATAATCCAAGTGCTGGGGAGGCAGAGACAAGAAGGTCTTTGGAGCTCAGTCCAGATAGTCTATGTGACTTGGTGAGATATTTGCTAAGTGAGAAACCTTGTTTCAAAATAATGGGGAGTATGACTGAAGAAGAAACCTGACATAGACCTCTAGCCTCCACAGTCATATGTACACACATACACCACACTCATGCATAACCATATCTCCCTCCAAATGAAGGTAAAATCAAAATACTTCTAAAAGTTTAATGAAAAGAAGAAAGGGGAAATGAAAAGGGCAAACAAAGAAAAAGGAGAAAAATAAAAGAGAAAAAAGATTGCTGTACAATGAAAAAATATAGACAGAAAATTAGCTTGATACATGAAAGGTAGTAAAAAGAATACATAAAATATTTAAAAATACTAAGATAAAATAAAATTACTACTAAGAATATAACAAATGGCAAAATCGGTAAATACGGTAAACACAAAGGGCAATAACAGAAAAGATGAAGTAGTTGAGTGACTTCTTTCTGGGCCCTTGATGAACAGAGTTTTCTCAGTTGATATAGGGGTGGTGGTGGGAGAGGGGAATGTATAGCTTTTGTCTTTCCTGTGATTTTTTTTTCTGGTGCTGAGTCTGTGCTGGACAAGGGTTAGGTGTCTGCCAGAGCTGATGTCAATTAGTAGCACCCCTTCTTTGTGTTCCTAGTGTCTCTGTTGGACACATTTAGTTTTTGTATTCTTGTTCAGGTTCTCCCACCCTCCAGAGACTCTCTGGCTTGTATTTCTTGGGTGGCTGACATTCTAGCTGAGGAGGTTTCTCTTAAGAACATTGGGAGTGGAAGGAAACAAAGAGAGCATTGAGATTTGTTCAGGCCAGGGGATATCGAAGTCCAAAGTTATTCTTAATTGATCAAACCCCAAAGTATTAGTTTCAAAGTCTGCTCCAAACTACTGTGGTTTGGTTGGCCTCTTCCTGAACACTACACTGTGTGAGCCAAGTCTCAGGCCTCCTGTGCTTCCCAACGTGTCATCGTAGGAGCTTCTTACTGTCTATGCTGCTTCCCATGACTGTCTGTTTCCTGGAGGCCTAGAAAGTTGACTTCGGTCTACCTTGCTTGCATTGCTCCATGTGATTGGGCTCCCAGGATAGCTCAACTCTAAACAACAGCTTTTCTTTGAAGATGACACCTGCCTTAGATCGCTGAACTTTGAGTGCCTGTGTTTAAACAAAAGGTTCTCTCCGTGGCCACCATTCCCAATGGAGTAGGCACCATCTCACCTACCTGCAACTGGACTGAGTGAGACCTGAACTTGTCTTACGGATAGGACTTCTGGTTTCTTTTCAGCATGCAGCCTGGCTGATCTTTTGGATGGGCTTTTTGTTCAGCCGTGGGGAGCCTTGCTCTGGAGCTGTGTTCATCTTGGCTTGTTCTCACCCAACTTTCGTTCTGCCATTTTTCAGCCCACCTGTAACTCTCGTTGTGGATATATAAAACTCTTTCTCTCATTCTTTCTTACCGTCACTCTTCTCTATTACACCCTGTCACCCAAAGGTGTCTTCTAATGTGCTGTCTCACTCACAAGTTTGGTTTCCAAAGTCCATTAACAAAAGGTAGTGGAAGGCAGCAAGCAAAGTTGGGTATTTTGGGGAAATGATGAGATGGGTGCTCTTTGGAATTGGCGCTTGACTGTTCTTTGAAATAAGTGTGTGTAGCGTACTCTATTGTGCACTGACCATTCTAACCTTATAAGGCTAATTTTTCCTCCTCCTTTCACCTTCCACTCTTTTTTTTAAAGCTTTATTCAGAAAGTAAACTATGATTTGTTACTATGTGAAAGAAGAAGGATAAGATTATCATTTGGGTTAAACATATGAAATAATTCTTTTGATTTCACACCTTTTCCTTTTTCCAGAGTTTGCAAGTTGTTATTTTTCTGTATAATAGTACTTGTTGTTTTTCATAAGCATTAATAATTAGGAAATATAATTCAAGTAACTCAGGCCTAGGTTTTAGTCTCTGTATGACATTTCATATTTCAAAGATTGAAACTCCAAAAATCCATCAAACCAGACAGCTCACACTGTTATTGGAAAGGAACATTCAAATATGTGAGCAAGCCTAATGGCCTCTCTTGCTTTTTAAGAATATAAAGGACAATCTTTCCAATACTTACTGCTAAAATTAAATGAGCAGCGTGGGGTGGTGAATGGCAAAATAATGATGTTAATGCCTGGGGTGCCTGTTCATCACATGGTGGGCAAATGGAGACTCCATGGGAGACATTAAAAAAAAACAAGACTGGCAATGGTGATGACATTCTCTGATTGGGAGAGGGAAGGCAGTTCAGCAGTACTGACAGCTGTGCCTCAGGTCAGAGGGGAAGAGAGGGAGAAGAGAGGGCTGACTGGACATCAAGCTGCTCCGTTTGCATATGGTTCACAAGCTGGCTCCCTGTCAATCCCCGTCCAGTGTCCCCTCTGCGGCCTCGTAAAGCATGTGCTTTGATGCATTCTGTCAGTTGGCACACTAGACAGTGAATAGTTGAAGGATGTCTGGCATTCTGGAGACTTTCCTTTATTGATATTATACATTAGTCTTGTTGGGATGAAATTGAATCCCCAGCTCAAATGAGGTATAGGGTATTCTAGGGTGCAAATAAATGGTTTTTAAAGAGGGAATCTAAGCTGGGTATGGTAGTTTATGACTGTTATCTCAATGTTTGGAAGGCTGAAGCAGGAGGATTGCTGTGAGTCAAAGGTACATGATGAAATATTAGGTCTACCTGGCCTACAGAGTGAGACTATTTCAAACAAACTAACTAACTAACTAACTAACTAACTAACTAACTAACTAACTAACTAAATAACTAACTAATTATAAAACAAATAAAAGTAACAAATAAAAGAGGATGTCTGAAGTTTGTATTTTGCTATCAAATTTTCACATCTGATTGTCAGTGTTTGGCTCAAGAGTTTTCAAGAGCTGTCACTGGACAGGTGTGGCTGGGGTCACTAGTAATGTTTTTAAACTACATATGATTGCTTTAATTATTCACACTATGGTTTCTGGAAGATTTTATAAGAATAGTTGAATATTGAAAGCAATTTTGAAATGAAATTTACAACTTGTGTTCTGTGAGAAGCTGTCCCTAGAAAAAATTTTGTCTGTCTCTGTCCCTGTTTCTTTATCTTTG
The DNA here is from genome assembly GCA_902168405.1 of Peromyscus aztecus. NCBI lineage: Eukaryota > Metazoa > Chordata > Mammalia > Rodentia > Cricetidae > Peromyscus > Peromyscus aztecus. The sequence goes on from CABHPQ010152756.1 coordinate 40,779, forward strand.
TATGCCAATATATTTGGTTTTGGTGGAGTGAGGAGAAAGTATAGATACATGTGACATTCGTTGTGGTGGTCTGTTTGCTGAAAAGATAATGAGTATGTATGTATGTAGAGTATGTAGTTAGTTGTTGACACTTTCATTTGTACTGAGCTGTATACCTTTGAAACATGGCCTTTGCAGTTTATTGAGGCTATACAAGCAGAAAGAAAAGAGGGGTCCTCTGTCAGGTAGAGCTCAAGTACCTCTTCATCTCAGTTGTGAATGTCTTCATTAAAAAACGTCTCTTTTGCATATAAATGCAACACAAGCACATCCTATTCAGCTTCCACTTTCCAGGAACTGCTTGGAATCCACAGGAAGAGCAAGTCTCACGCAAATCAGCAAATACATGGGCATGGGCTTCAGCAGGCAATTTGGAAATAGGGACAAAGAGAAACACAGGGAAATTATCAATCTAATCACTGATGCAGATTGTACTTTGAAAAGAGGTAACCCAGAAATCAAGAAAGGACACACTGAGTTAGATGCACAAGTGACAAGAAAGGAGCACCAGATTCCAAGTTCCCAGCGTGTTCATCAGAATGCATAGCCAGAGTACGAGAAGGAGAGCGTGAAATGGCTCGGATGTGGCAGACACATGAGGAAGTCTTAAACAAATGAGAGACATTTTTTTTTTCACAGACTGATAACTGTAGAGTCATCTAGGGTAAGCTGCCTCCTTCTAAACTTTATACTGTCTCCATGATGCATTGACTACTTGAAAGTGTGACATCATGGGGATAATTTTTTCTGAGTGCCTTGGGAAAAGTCACGACGGCGGGATTAGTCATGTTACAGCCGTGTCACGTTAGCATTACTAGACTGCCCAGTGCAGTAGTTTAGCACAATACTGCTAACTGACCGGCCTGATTTCATTTGACTTTGTGTGTGTGTGTGTGTGTGTGTGTGTGTGTGTGTGTGTGTGTGTGATACTGATTATTGTTCCTACAGGAATTACTCAATAAAGCTAAGAGGTGGTGTGGTATTGTATTCCCCCAAATATTGTGCATGCTAATAAATTTATCTGGGGTCAGAGACAGAGCAGCCACAATATTAAACATGAGGATAGGCAGTGGTAGC
>CABHPQ010152757.1:0-11884 GCA_902168405.1 Peromyscus aztecus
AAAAAATCAATAGCAATTATAATAGAGTAATTATTGTGTTTTAATTTCCCTTCTATACTTAGAATGCGCAAGCTATTCACTGTTCATCTTACATATGATATCGAACAACGTGGCCTGCCAGAAGTTGTCCTCCGACTCACCTCTACGGCCCTGATCCTCTAATGCTATTTTCTCCACATTATGCCCCTCTTCCAGGACCTTGAGTCTGAATGTCAAAGAAAAGAGTGCACTTTACGAACTACAAGTCTGAATGAGCACTCACATCTGCATGTGCTTTCACAATTTGTAATGGGGTGCATCTTTTTCCAGCGTGTTCAGAAGGCAGATGGAGCAGGATTCCAAAGTCTAGCTAAGGCCGTTGAAGGATCTCTGACAAAGGAGCTGGGGTTCCGTCAACTGACATAATTTTAATGACCACTCTTCGCTTACTTATTTAGAAGCTTTTTAGATAAAGCAGGAGATATCTCACATGGGACTCAAATTCTATAAAGAGATAAATGGGGCCGGGCGGTGGTGGCACATGCCTTTAATCCCAGCACTCGGAAGGCGGATCTTTGTGAGTTCAAGGCCAGCCTGGGCTACCAAGTGAGTTCCAGGAAAGGCACAAAGCTACACAGAGAAACCCTGTCTCAAAAAAACAAACAAACAAAAAAAAAAGAGATAAACGGGAAATAAAATATCCAAACAAAAATGTGAATACATCATATACATCATAGCCTTGCCTGTGATTAAAATCCTGAAAATAATTTTAAAATATACAGTTCATCAAAGATTCTTGGTTGTAACTTTCAATATAATGTATAGATAGCATTTTCAAAAGTTAAATCTTACAAACACCATTTGCACTGATCTACTTCAGTCATTGCAGACACTCCGGTGGTCTTCTTACAGAATAATCTTATTTCCAAAGTGCGTATGCCATGTTAGCAATGTGACTTTTTGAGCACAGAGTATCCCCTTAGTAGTTTCTATGAAACTGTATTTTCATTCCTTTGCCTGGTGCCTAGGACAGAGGTAGAAATGAGGATCATCATCTGTGTATAGTGAAAATCCAAGGTTCCTTTTGTTAAAGGGTGGTGAAGTTGACAAAAGAGCTCAGATCTAATACAGATATAGAGATACAAGGTAATCAAGAAATATAATTTAAGCAAGCACTACCAAGTCATTAATACCTTTATATTGAATTACAACCTTCAGAGCAAACAAATATCTGTGTATACTACAAGTTCCTCTATCATATATGTATATGTATACACACATATATGTATACACACACACACACACACACACACACACACACACACACACATATATATATATATACACACACATATATATGAGGATATGTCCTCAACAATTTACTGGAGTACAGCTTTGTTTAATGCATAATCTGACCATGTGAAAAACACAGGTACTGAAGTGGAAAACATTTTTGCATTCTCCTCTGCTGGCACTGCCCTGTTCTGTCAGGTTGCACACATACATGTCCACAATGGGAGCAATATTTACAAGCTGCATTTTACGTAATTCCAGGGGATGACTATCTCCTCCTCCAGTGAAGAGAATCCCCTCGGCACCCCCATTTGCCATTCAGTCCTGCTGCTTCGTTTGTTCTTTTGTACATCCTGCAGAGTGATGCATTGCAGAGTCTTTGCCTGAGGAAGCTGAAGTGGAGTCATCCATCATCCCAATCACGGGAACTGAGGACCTTATGGACTGGGAGTAAATTATGAAGCGATGAGGAAGGTGATCATTTTTGCAGAAACAGCTATTTTATGTTTCTGGGCTAGGCACCATCCTTCCTTTCTTGTTGGAAGTGAAAGAGTAAAAGCCGCAGGACCAGTTTTTGTTCTTTGGATTCATGCTGAAGGAAGAGAATGCAATCAATAGAAAATGCACTTAACAAGTCTGAAATTGACTGGTCTTTTTCTTGTTTATTTTGAATTTCAGATGTAATTCTCTGTTGACCTGCTGTTAATGCTATGTAGCTGTGGATTTTCCAGATTTAAGTGCGTTATAAATGGATAAATTTCACCATGAGGGATAATTTAAAATAACTGATTTGAGACCCAGGGTAGGTACTACAAAGGAAGAGTTGTCAATTATCTTTGTGGAATTCAGTCATGTCGAGTATAACTATATAACGTATTGCTTTTCTCTCCTTTTATTCTTACACTTCTAGAATAAAATATCAATTAGCAACTGAAAATATGATCTATGTTCATTAGTTAGTAGAAACATCAAAATATCACTTTGTCTATCAGTCTTCTCTTTCTTCTTAGTGAATTAGAATCAATTTAACACGTAATGTGTAGGAAATGTGGCTGGGTAATGTCTAGAAAAAATAACTTACTGTGCATCTGAGGATTAAATAATTAAATTTAAATAGTTTTGTTACAGGGCATGGCTCTGCTGGTAAGTGGAAGGAAAAGTAAGGACCTGAGTTCAGTACCCCAGTACTCATCTAAAAAACTTGACACAGAAACACTCACTGTGATCTTGACAATGAAGAGGTGGAGGTACGAGGATCCTCCGGGCTTACTACCAATTAAGGGTATCCAAACCAGTAACATCCATGTTCACTGAATCTTTCTCAAAACGTAGAGTGTAGCGTAATTGAGGAAAACATCCACCATTGTTCTTTGCCATAAACACAAGGTTATGGACACATGCTGTGAATATCGCTCTGTATAAATAAAATGCTGATTGGCCAGTAGCCAGACAGGAAGCATAGACGGGACAAGCAGAGAAGAGAATTCTGGGAAGTGGAAGGCTGACACAGAGAGACGCTGCCAGCAGCTGCCATGACAAGCGAGATGTAAGGTACTGGTAAGCCACGAGTCACGTGGCAACTTATAGACTAATAGAAATGGGTTAATTTAAGATAGAAGAACAGTTAGCAAGAGGCCTACCACGGTGGCCATACAGTTTGTAAATAATATAAGCGTCTGTGTGTTTATTTTATAAGTGGGCTGTTGGACTGCTGGGGCTTGGCGGGACCCGGAGAGAAAACTCCAACTACAGACACACACAAATATTGTGTTTTGTTCCTATTTGTGTATGTTTACATGTATGCATGTATGTTTATATTTGTGTGGATTCAACTGTGTTGGGGTATAAATGCAAGTATTTCCTGACCATACAGAAGTCAGAAGTTCCCACTGTATTTAGAGAGGTAGGTTCTCTTGCTGAATCAGGTGCTCAACTATTCAGCTAATCTTGACAGCCAGCCTGCCCCGTTGCAACCTCGAAGTGCTGGAATTATGGGTGAGTCACCTTGCCTACCTAGCTCTTAAGTGGGTGCTGGACATCTGAATTCTTCCCTCATGCTTGATCATCAAACACTTTACCCACTGAGCCACCCACCGGACCCTGATTTAAATAGCTTTGCTGCATGACCACCTGAACTGGGGGACACTTCTTTTTTCTTCCTTTGAATATTTGACAGTTTCCCAATTTAATCTTACAAACACCATTTGCACTGATCTACTTCAGTCATTGCAGACACTTCGGTGGTCTTCTTATAGAATAATCTTATCTTATTTCCAAAGTGCATATTCCTTTAATGTAAGTTTTTCAATCTAAAAAGTGATTTCTTTTATCCATGTGAGGAAACTATATAGTCTCACTTCAACATTTGTTCCCCTTTCCCATTTAATATATTTTAATTAAAATATGATCACATCATTTCCCCCCTTCCCTTTCTTCCCTCCAACCCTTCCCAGGATTTCCCATCTCCTTTTCAATGGCCTATTTTTCTTTGAGTCTCTGTGTGTTCAGGGCTGACTACTTTGTATTGGATAACCAATTAGGGCACTCATCCCTGAGTCCCTCAGAGAAGTGAATTCTCCCTCTATCAGGAATCATTAGCTGACTGCAGTTCTTTGTCTAAGGGTGAGATTAGGTGGCTTTTGTGTTTACATTTGTTTATTTGGTCCCTGTGTGTGAACATATATGCTATGGTGCACATGTGGAGGTCAGAAGATACCTTGCAGGAATTGGTTCTCTCCTTGCATCAGGTGGAAACAAAAAGTTGAACTTGGATTATTGGTTTGCTAGGCAAGTGTCTTTACCCACTGGGCCATCTCACTGGTCTAAGATTGAGATTGTAAAAGATTTATTAATTTTCAAAAATTTTGATGTGCTCCTGGTAAATTTACAAGTACCACATGTGTAGACATGCCCATGGATACCGTACCTATTGGATGATTAAGCAAAATGGCAACAGACCTAGAAGTAACAAAATATGTTAGGAAAAGAATCAAACTTCAACTATATGGTGCAAACTTCTATTACATGTATAGGTATATATAACATTACCATGTGTGAACCCAAATTTTACTGAGACAAATCAACGGCATGGAATGGCAGGCAGATTAGCTTTATTTTTAAAATCTTTATTGGCTTCAGCTGTTAGTTTTAAATGAAACCAGTCTCTTCTACTGTATTCTACTAGTCTGTGCTCTGCTTTTCACTCGGGAACCCAAAAAGACCTTCCCCAAACTTTGTCTTGCCAAGTTGGTAAAATTATGTAAACATTGGTGTGTGTGTGTGTGTGTGTGCGTGTGTGTGTGTGTGTGTGTGTGTGTGTGTGTATGTGTGTGTGTGTGTGAATATATTTTTACTAAAAATGTGATAGTCCGGGTGCTTAGAAGTATAGGATGAAAGGAGCATCAACTAAATATAGACGATTCTTGAAGTTCTTATAAGTGTCATACCCATAATTTTCAGTTGTGTGAGCAGGCTGTTCATCAAAGGAGACTAATGGTGTGCTTTAAAGTTTCTCCTGCGGAGAGGCAAATGCAGCAAGGCTCTAGAATTTCACATGTCCTTGCCATGAAATACTGTGACTCCTATTTCAAAGACAGATTTATGGGTGTGATTGTAACCTAGGTGGCCTGGATTTTACATGCCCAGTCCAGAATAGATTAAATTCACATGGCTTTCTCTAGGAGCTGAAACAGCTTTGGATGCGTCCCCTTCTTCTGTCTGCCTTTCCCATAAGCTAAGTCACATAATCCATAGTTAGTGGCTGCTGAGGAAGTAGCTTTATGGTGCTTTCATTAGACAGTTTCCAGCAGTACACTATAATTTAGAAACAATTTGTGTAGCTGACAGAGCACAAGACCCACATGCCATATTGCAGTCACGTGCCTAACAAGTACTCTAATGTGACTTACTTCTTCTAGTTGTGTAATTTGCTGCACAAGTAATTATAAGATTCACTGTGAACTGGTTGAATGAGGAGAGAAAGATAGCCTGAAGCATGATATTTATACCCTGAACACACGTAGGATACAGAGCGCTGCATCTTCATCACATACTGTAACCAAACTGGATATCACTAGGTTTGAGCCTCATTTTTCACTTAGAAAAATTTTCACATGTAAGCAAAAATTAGGTAATTGAAAAGTTATGGAATTTTGGAATAAGCCATGTGATAGTCTCACAGAAACAAATACCAAAATCACGTTACTTAGTCTTGTCTGACTCCACTTTCTTGGTCAACATTGAGAAGTTTCACTTATCAGATTTCTGGGCTCTGTATCCATACATTGTAAAATAACTGCTTTCTCTCTCTCTCTCTCTCTTTCTCTCACTTGCCGTGTGTGTGTGAGTGTGTGTGTGTGTGTGTGTGTGTGTGTGTGTCTGTGTCTGTGTCTGTGAGTGCATGCTCATATACCTGAGTGCCAGTGTCTATGTGCCACAGTGTGGAGGTTGTCAGAGGACAGCCTCAAGAGACAATTTGAGCCTCCCACCTTGTTGAACACTGGGACAATTTATTATTTGCTATGGCAGAGAAGAGGCTTGCTGACCTTTGTGCGCTGTACTTCCTCTGTCTTACTTCCCTGGGATTGTAGACAGACGCTACTACACTAGAATTGACGTCGATTCTGGGGATTCAAAATCAGGTCCTATCTTAGCCATCTCTCCAGCCCTAAAATTCCACGTTTCTTCTTTCATTAACTCCATCAAAAATATCTTCACAAAACGGCCTTTAACTGTTGTATAAGTTGACTCTTTATATTCCTCAGAGGAATCCCATTCCTATTTGAAGAACTATCTCCCATGGCATCAAACTATATCCCAGGCCCCTGGAAGCACAGATACCTCCTGCATCAATTGCACAAAGTGGTAAGTGACTGGTCTCCTTACTAGACAGTCCTCCTAGGCCCTTCCTCCACCTATCACAGCCCCACTAGCCAGCAGCACAAAAGGCACCTTCAGGTAGACCTCTCTACCACCACTCCCCATTTGAAACCTGTAATCTACAAATCTCTGTCTGCTCCCCAACCCCATCAAAAACTCAACACAATTATTCACAGACTTCGAAAGAAAAATACTCAACTTCATATGGAAAAACAAAAAACCCAGGATAGCCAAAATAATCTTGTACAATAAAAGAACTTCTGGAGGCATCACCATCCCTGACTTCAAGCTCTACTATAGAACCATAGTCATAAATATAGATTGTTACTGACATAAAACAGACATATTGATCAATGGAATCAGATCGAAGACCCAACATAAATCCACACACCTATGAACACCCAATTTTTGACAAAGAAGCCAAAACTGTACAATTGAAAGAAGAAATCATCTTCAACAAATGGTGCTGGATGTCAACATGTAGAAGGCTGCAAATAGATCCATATCTATCTCCATGCACAAAACTCAAGTCCAAGTGGATCAAAGACCTCAACATAAATCCAGTTACACTGAACCTGATAGAAGAGAAAGTGGAAGTTAGCCTTGAATGCATTGGCACCGAAAACCATTTCCTAAATATAATGCCAGTAGCACAGACCCTGAGAGCAACAATTAATAAATGGGACCTCTTGAAACTGAGAAGCTTTTGTAGGGCAAAGGACATGGTCAATGAAACAAAACAACAGCCTACAGAGTGAGAAAAAATCTTCACCATCCCCACATCTGACAGAGGACTGATCTCCAAAATATATAAAGAACTCAAGAAATTCGACATCAAAATACCAAATAATGCAATTTAAAAACATGGTGCAGATCTAAACAGAGAATTCTTAACAGAAGAATCTTAAGTGGCCAAAAGTCATTTAAGGAATTGCTCAACATCCTTAGTCATCATGGAAATGCAAATTAAAATGACCCTGAGATACAATCTACACCTATCAGAATGTCTAAGACCAAGAACCCTGATGATAGCTTATGTTGGAGAAGATGTGGAGTAAGAGGAAGACTCCTCTACTGCTAGTGGGAATGCAAACTTGTACAGTCACTTTGGAAATCAATATGGCAGTTTCTCAGAAAGTTGGGAATCAATCTTCCTCAAAACCCAGAACTACCGCTCTTGGGCATATACCCAAAGGATGCTCAATCATACTACAAGGACACTTGCTCGTCTATGTTCATAGCAGCATTATTAGAAATAGCCAGAACCTAGAAACAACATAGATGCCCATCCACAGAAGAATGGATAAAGAAAATGTGGTACATTTATACACTGGAGTACTACTCAGCTGTAAAAAAACAATGACATCTTGAAATTAGCAGGGCAAATGGATGTAGCTAGAAAAAAAAATCATCCTGAGTGAGGTAATCCAGACTCAGGAAGACAAACATGGTATGTACTCACTCATAAGTGGATACTAGATGTAAAGCAATGGATAACCAGACTATAATCCACAGCTCCAGAGAAGCTAGGTAACAAGTAGAACCCTAAGAGGGATGCATGGATGGCCCTGGGAAAGGGAAAGAGATGAGATCTGAGTAAACTGGAAGGGGGCGGGGCATGCAGGATGAGAACATGAGGGAATGGGATGGTCATGTTGGTGGAAGGATGGAGTGGGAGAGCAATGAAAGAGATATCTTGATAGAGCAAGCCATTATGGGGTTTAGGGAGAAACCTGGTGCTAGGGAAATTCCCAAGAACCCACAAGGAGGACCCCACCTTGGACTACTAGCAATAGAGTCGAGGGTGCCTGAACTGGTCTTCTCCTGTGATCAGATTGATGACTACCCTAACTGTCATCATAGAACCTTCATCCAGTAACTGATGGAAGCAGATGCAGAGATCCACAGCCAAGCACTGTGCCAAGCTCCTGGAGTCCAGTTGAAGAGAGGGGGAGGGAATATATGAGAAAGAGGGGGGGGCGTCAAGATCATGATGGGGAAACCCACAGAGATAGCTGAGCTGAGCTAGTGAGAACTAGCTCATGGACTCTGAACTAACAGCTGTAGAGCCTGCATGGGACTGAACCAGGCCCTCTGCATGTTTCACACAGTTGTGTAGCTTGGTCTGTTTGTGGGGCTCCTAGCAATGGGATCAGGACCTGTCTGTCCCTGGTGCATGAGCTGGCTTTTTGGAACCCATTCTCTATGGTGGGCTGCCTTGCTCAGCCTTGATATGGGGGGAGGGGCTTGTTCCTGCCTCAATTGAATATTGAGTGTGCCAGGCCTTGTTGACTCCCCATGGGAGGCTTTACCCTTTTTGAGGAGTGGATGGGGGTGGATTAGGGGAGGTGGGGGGAAGCAGCAGGAGGGGAGGGAGGGGGACTGTGGTTGGTAAGTAAAATGAATAAAAAAATAAATTAATAAAAAAGTAAAAATTGAAAATAAAAATTAAAAGGAAAAAAAAGAGCAATTATGATGTCTTTAGCACCTATAGATGACTGGCTCCATTTACAGGTTCTAACATATACTTAGTCCTTTCCTGCGTACTGGAAAGACATCTAGCATTAGCCAATGGGGAGTTAAACATCTTTTATTTGCTTCAGCAAGAAGGGGCCCTATGTCAGTTATTTAGTTGACACATCATTGTTCATTTTTTGGAGCCCATTGAGTAACTTATGTAATGTTATTTTTTTTGGTGGACATACAATTTTACTATTTATTAAGGAGAAAGGAAAATTTACCTACCAATGAGATAGACTGTAGCATGAGTCTTAAAAGTTCTTATTAATAAAAACAAACCTGAGCCAGGTATTGGGGTAAATGCTGGATGGTCAGAGAGACAGAACAAGCCACAGCTTCCTCACCTGGCCAACTTCTCAGCTGGTCTTGTTTCCTCAGACTGGAAGCTTCTGTTTCCTCATCCCAATGGCTCTCAGCTGAATTGCTCGAAAGCCTGAATGCTTAACCAGCCAAAAGCCTAACCAGCCAAATGCCTCTAGTTTCTGGTTCACGCCTTATATACCTTTCTGCTTTCTACTACCACTCCCTGGGATTAAAGGCTGGCTTTCTGGGATTAAAGGCATGTTTCACCATGCTTGGCTGTTTCCAATGTGGCCTTGAACTCACAGAGATCCAGAGGGATTTCTATCTCTGGAATGCTAGGATTAAAGGCGTGAGTGCCACCATTTTCTAGCCTCTGTATCTAGTGGCTGTCTGTTCTCTGACCCCAGATAAGTTTATTAGGGTACACAATATTTTGGGGAATACAATACCACCACAATAGACTTGTTTTTAAATTATTCTATTTTATTTTATTTTGAAATTATAGTTATAATATAATTACATCCTTCCCTTACCTCCATTCAAATCCATCCATATAGGTTGTTTTTCAAAATTAAAATATTGAAATACATAATACATAGCAGGAAAAGATAAAATAACTTTCAGAAAGTTGTATCAGGATTTTCCCCTTCTCTTAGTTTCTAGTGATAATTAAAACTATAAGTTACATAAGAACCGATACATTTTGTCAGATATTTTTCTCGATCCAACTCGTTTTTCTTCTTTAAATAGCCATCCAAAATGTATCTTAAAAAAATTAAAACCTGAGATTCTGATCAGGAGCAACATACAAATTGCAGTGACAGAAGCCAGAGTCTGTCTCAGGATATCGACAGATGATGCCCTTCCCTAACAGGTATTCCCCTACTATGTAAAAATGTCCCCCTGGTGCTCCAAGAACTCACAGTGCTGCCAAGTCCAAGTTCAACTTCCTTGGGTATTTTTGACATTTTCATGCAGCCTTGACTCAGTTCTAGTTCTTGTAAAACACTGAAACGTCAGCCGCAGGATTCAAGCACATCTTCTCTCAGCTCTTTCCTGATTCTCATTTTTGTGCACTGACTTTTGGACCTCATGGAGTCTGTTAGTAGTTGACCAGTTCTTTTCTTCTGTTTATGGCACCAAATATTAGAAGGCATAATGAATACATTGAGTTAAATTTTCAGATAAAAGAATCATATCTACAGTCATGAAGAAATCAAGTACCAAGCATTTCTTCAAAAGCACACATGTGGATGAAACAGCAGTCAGCATTAGAGTGCTCCTCGTTACTGTAATCAAAGAATATAGTTGGTACATGATAGATATTTATTTAATGGATGCATGCATCAATAACCACATAAGAACAAATAAAAGACGGAGCAGATATTATTGCATAGTATAATGGTAGAAAATGCAGTATAGAGGCTAGAAAACTGTAGCTGGAAGTTTTCCAGTGTCCCACCTGGCCTGTAGTCAGGACAAATGTCTCACCCACAGTCCCATAGCCTTTATAAAATAATCACACAGAGGCTTAATATTATTTATAACTGCTTGCTCATTAGCTCATGCTTATTACTGACTAGCTCTTACACTTAAACTAATCCATAATTCTTATCTATGTCTAGCCACATGGCTTGGTACCTTTTCTCAGTTCTGCCTTATCATCTTGCCTCCTCTGTGTCTGGCTGGCGACTCCTGACTCAGTCCTCCTCTTTCCAGAATTCTCCTTGTCTGCTGGCCTCGCCTATACTTCCTGCCTGGCTACTGGCCAATCAGTGTTTATTTATCAACCAATCAGAACAACACTTATTCACAGCATACAGAACATTCCACAGCAGAAATCAATCTTGTCAAACAACATAAACCAAATAGGCACACAAAATGATGAAAAAAAAATCAGAAACCCCCAAACTATGGAATCAAGACAAGCAATAAAGCACCTGGCAATCACAGCATAAGGGTGTTCTTTTTGAAGACTGACTGTGTGTGTATGTGCCTAAGTCTTTCATGTACCTGTGATACTTACTATATTATCAACTTGATAGGATTCAAAGTCACCTAGGGACAACCTTCAGAGTCCCATATTAGGATGTCACACTACATCAAAAGAGCCAGGAAAAACAGGCAGAATAATGTATGGGAAATACTGGGGAGAAAATTTGGTTTAAAGCCAAATGTCAATAGCTAGCCAAAATAATCAATAAATAGGATTACTCTTTGGGTAGACACCAAACCTGAGGCTTAGCTGACCTGAGAATTCAGGCTGACATAAAATGAAGGAGGCTCATGGCAAAACCCGGCAGATTATGAGAGCAGGTGGCTTTTGTATTCTGTGCATTTCTCAACTACTTTAATTTTTCTAGTCCAATAATTCTGAATACATTTCCAACTTTAATTTGTATTTTTCATAAAGATTGTATTTATTTTTTAATATTTGCTATTTGGTCAATAAAATACATATGACAAATACTCTGAAAGATACACACAGTTTTCTTTTCTGCATAAGAATATATGTGTTATTAGCCGGGCGGTGGTGGTGCACGCCTTTAATCACAGCACTCAGGAGGCAGAGGCAGGCGGATCTTTGTGAGTTCGAGGCCAGCCTGGGCTACCAAGTGAGTTCCAGGAAAGGCGCAAAGCTACACAGAGAAACCCTGTCTCGAAAAAAACCAAAAAAAAAAAAAAGAATATATGTGTTATTGTTGGTGGTGGTGTTGCATGTGTATGGATGTACATATCCATGCTTTTTCCTTTTCACTGGTTTGCATGTACTTTTGGAGACTCAAGGTTTATGTCGGGTATCTTCCTTGACTGCTGCTCATCTTATATTTAGTCAGAATCTCCTCTAAATGAACCAAGATCTTGCTGTCTTCGCTAATGTGGATAGGCAGCCTGTTCTGGGGATTCCATC
>CABHPQ010152758.1:0-50840 GCA_902168405.1 Peromyscus aztecus
AAGCTCTCCACGGGCCCTGGGCCATGGGTGAGCTGGATCATGGTAGATATTACACCGGTCTCATTGGTTTTTTGACTCTATGGTATACAGAGGCTAAATGAGATGACCCTGGGGACTTTTATGTTTCTACTAGCCTGAGGTTTAATTTACAGGAATGTTACCTGCCTTAGGTTGTCTGGCCTCCCACCAAGGGGAAACCCATGGAAGATGGGCAGGTAGTGAGCAGATGCTCCCTGAGATAGATTCTTCTCTCAAGTCACATCCACATCACACATAATGGCAGCTATCATCATCACCCACCTGTCCACAGGGCTGATGCCTGTAAAAATATGGAATCAGTCCCACACTGGTTCCCAGGTGCTCTTTGGTTTTGTCTAATTTGCTGTGTCATGTATCCAGGACTACATCTGCCTTTGAACATTGCCCCATCCCTGTCCCTGTCCCTTCAGAAAACTGTCCCTGTTTCTGCTCCAGGAATGTGCTTTCTGGGGAGCAGGGCACTGCACTAGGCCAGTGCCCTTGGGCCTTGCTCAGCCTGGGGATGTGTTTTATGCTCCATCAGTCACTAAACTACAGTTCATAGGTTGTATTCATAAGGAAAGGAATGAAGTTCAGACACATGCAACTACCCGAAAGTTCTAGGTCTGTTGAAGCATTTAGAATAGGCAGGTCCAAAGAGATTGGTAGTTACCATGGGCTGGAATACAGGGAGAGAAAAGCAAGAGAGTCTATTAATAGGTGCAGGCTTGGGAGTGGATATAAACATTATGGAGCTAAATAGTGCCAGAGGATGTACTGCTTGGTGCCTCTGTCAAAACTCATTGAATTATACACTCGAACATGGTGGCATTTTTATGATGCATTTTCTCTAATTCAAACAAATCACAGCTGGGGATACAGCTCAGTGGTATTTGGCTAACAAGTGGAAGGTTCTAGGTTCGATTCTCTGCACTGCCAAAAGAAAAAAAGAAAAAAAAAAAGGCAAATGCAAGCAATAGCAGCTCCATGTTTCCCACATCCCTCTGCACCTGCTTCTTCTGGTCATCCCTAAGTCTCTGTCATCTGGTAATGGCATCTCCTGTCTCTTGGATCTTGGGAGAGGCTGGTCAGGTCTCAGGTCAGGCCTGCCTGTCCTTATTCTCTCCTAAGCTGCTTTTAGTCAGTCATACAGGTCTGTCAGCTCCCCTCCGACCTCCCCTGCCTCGCTTGCACTAATTCTGGCAGGAACTTAGTTTTGGCTCCCCGTGCAGCACCACTTTGCTCACAAACCTCGGTGGCTCCTCGCTGCCTAGCAGAACTCCCTCCCATACTGACCCTGTCAATATCTTCTTCCAGCCCGTCCCTTCTTATGGCCCAGGTTTGTTCAACAAGGTAGAAAGGGTTGGCGGCATAAAAGCCACAGGCTGCGGAAGTATGACTCCTTTCACTTTACATTTTATATAACTGGAAAGTCTAGGCAGAGCCGACCTGCACATTTGGTACAAAGAGAGTAGAATTCTTTAGAGACCAAGAAAACATGGCCTTCCTGCTACAACAGAGACTCAGCCAGGACAAAGTCGGGAGGCAGTTAGCAGTGTGCCCCTATCCTGTCATAGGGGCACACGCCTCGAACGGTGGCTCTTGAGAGGTAGAAACAGGAAGATCAGGATCCTTGGCTACGTAGTGAGTTTGAGGACAGCCCGAGACACGGGAGACCATGACTCAAAAGTAAACAAGGAAGCAAAGTCACCCCACTACCAATGAGAGAGTCAGGAGAAGGCACCCACATACTCCAACACTGCTACACTAGCACTCCTGGGCTCAGGAGAGAAAGGCCATGTGAAGCTGGCCTCCATGTGAGGCATTCTCTGGTTTAGACATGAGTGGTGGCCAGAAAAATGTCCCAAGGAAGAAACTTCAAAATACGACAAAACACTCCGGAGAGCAAAGGTCCTTTTGAGCAGTGTGAAAGAAAGAACGTCTAAGGTCAATAGTTACGGTGATTGAGTGCCTCCTGTATTACGTGTGACACTCACTCTTTAGCTCCCAAACATCACCGCCTCTCACAACCATCCTGAGACGGGAGAACCACTTTTGTGAACCCCATTTTGTAGGTAAGGCAAGGAGGCCTCCCTCACAAAGAGGAGGCATCTTTTCCTAGGTCCCCCCTAAACCGTCTTACTGAGCTCCCCAGATTCTTAATGCGCCCTTGCCTTGGGGTGAAGGATGTAGCGAAAGCCACTGTTTCGTCCTGCTATCACCTGATAAGGGAAAATCAAACACAGTCCGATGGGAAGGAACCCTGAGACAGCAGGTCCCTGAGGAACTGGGAAAGCTGACGACCTCATCCGTGTCAGTGAGGGAATACTTCAGCACACCTGGGGACTCGAACGGCCCTTTCACAGGGTCACATACCGGATATCCTGCATAACAGATATTTACATTACGATTCGTAACAGTTGCAAAATTATAGTTATGAAGTAGCAACAAAAATAGTTTTATGGTTGAGGGTCGTTGCAACATGAGGAACTGTATTAAAGGTTGCAGCATTAGTGTGGTGATACTTTGTGTATGCTCTATCAAATAAAGCTTGCCTGAAAATCAGAAGACAAAGTCAGCCACTGGTTAGTCCTAGAGGCCAGGCAGTGGTGACACACACCTTTAATCTTAGCACTTGGGATCTCACGTCTTTGCTCCCAGTACTTGGGAGTCACACACGCCTTTAATCCCAGCATGAGGGAGGTTGAGACAGGAAGTGGTATGCCTGGGTGAAGAAAAGGAATATAAGGTGGGAGGAGACAGGAGCTCAGTCCTTTTTCAGCTGAGGACTTGGTGAGGTGAGAGGTGGCTGTGGCTTGTTCCTTTATCTCTCTGATCTTTCAGCATTTACCCCGATATCTGGCTCTGGATTTTTATTAAGACCAATTAGGATTCGTGCTACACATTAGGAAGGTTGAGAACCACTGTTCCAGTAAGACCCTGAGTCCCACCGTGGAATCTGCCTTGATAAACAATGCATGGCAAAGTAGAGTGAGGTTTTGGGTGGTGTGCCATGGGACTCTGCCCTCAGGCCTTGCTAGCCTAGATTTTCATCAGTGGCTTGAATGGACACAGGAGAAAGCGGTTACAATAAAGAAGATTTAAAGATGGACTAGAGGCGTCACCAGACTTCTTCAATGCAAAGGCCAGGGGAGCTTAGATGATTCCTTTGGAAGAAGCCTTGTGAGAGGCCCCAGGCCCCTGTAGAGTCTCGTGGGCCTTTAAAAAGCAGAAGGTAAAGAGTAGGAATTCTGCTTGTAACTGGGACTTTGGGGAAGCTTAGACTTGCTGACAAGTCTCCAGAGCTGTGCTAAAAACAAAAACAGAAACAGAAACACAGAATCTGCAGCCCTGCTAGGCCCAAGTATTGCCCTGGTAAAGCCTGATTTGCCAAGTGTAGACCACGGCATGCACTGTGCATCTTGTATCTGGGAGCCTCAGATTTTGGGGATTTTACTTTGTGGTCTCCAAAGAAGGGCTGAGACTCTTAAATACACAGTGCCAGTGCCACTTGAAAGCTCTGTTTCCTTGAAATTAAGACATTCAATACAGCCAAGCATAAGGTCCTGGATCCTGGGAAAGAGGCACAGCCACCATGTCTGGCCCAGACAGCAGCCAGGGAATGCATGGTGTTTGGTATTCTACCTACTGTGGAAGACATAGGAAGTTTCCACACAGTACTCATGTGTTTCCTGGGGGGAATTGGTGGCTGAGCTGGATGGAGTCTGCTTGTTCCTGTGATGCATTTCCTAGTCCATTTCAGATGCCCCAAATTGTAGGTGACAGAGCAGCCTCACAGAATTAAAAGGGAGGAAACCATTGCTTCAAATACAGATTTCTGAGCCTCCTGTCTCTCTGAATGGGACCCTCTGGGAAGGTGCTTCCTACGGGCTTCTATGGATTTGTGCACACTCCAGTTTGAGACCACTCTCCTGTGGCAGCCCTGCTGCAGAGGTTAAAGGCCACGGAGGAATCAATTTTATTGACTTCTGGAGCTGAGGGAGTCCAGAGGCCCCAGGCCAGCTCACACGGCCCAGTACAGCACATTGAATGTTCTGAAGGAGTCCGGGGGCTCCAGGACAGCTCACATGGCCCAGTGCAGAACATTGAGTGTTCTTCAGGAGGTCAGAGGCCCCAGCTTGGCACAAAGGGACAGTGAATATACCCCCCCTTTCTTGTCCATTCTCCTCCATCACCTGGCTTGCCATGAAGGGACTAGATGAAATCCCTGTTCTCAAGGGGTTACTATTTCACAGTGATGCCTTAAATTCAAATAACACTTGACTTAATAAACATGACCATATCACAGTCTGGCAGGCTATGGTTTTATATACATTTTATAGATGAATGGAGAGAACAGACCATTGGAAGCAGTGATTTCTGTCCTGTCAGCCTGAAAAGACTTACTGTAGCTCAAAACAATGGTTCTCAAATCTGGTACTCCCCACTCCACCTCCCTAGAATACTACTCTAGCAGTGCCTGGAGACATTTTTGGTTGTTCCAGCTGAGGGTGTTATTGGCATCTAGCGGAGAGAAGCAGGGGATGCAACTGAACTTCCTGCAAAATGCACAACAGAGACTTGTCTAGCCAACATGTCAACAGCACCATGGCTGGGAACAGAAACAGGGCAGGGACGCACACTTGAGGGGCTGCCAGAGGCAGGCGCGTGATACGTTAACCTGAAAATTTCTAAACACACCGAGGAAAAATAAATAAAGCAAGTAAGTAATAAAGTGAGGAGTAAGTGTCCGCACTCTCAGCATTCAAAAATAAATACAGATAACTTTTTTTTTTAATGGAGAGAAAAGAAAACAATAGCAAAATAACCTTTATTTTTTAGGGGGAGGGGTAGGTTTGGATTTTACAAGAGCCAATCTCAGTTGATCGGAAGGTTCACCAGGATACTTCTCCTCAGGCCAGGGTTGGTCTCTGGGTACCTTGTGAGCTAGCCACAGCAGTTCACCGGCAGCCATCATGCCTTCCCTACCTCCACTGGGTACACACACGATGCAGGAAGCCCCCACAACCTCCTTTCCCAACTTTCCAGCTAAAGGGCTTCCCAGACCTCATCAGTTTCCCACAATGCACCCCTTCCCGGGAAGCTAGCCCTGAGGAAGGCCCTCCTTCTCCTTGGAAGGGTGGTATAGGGCAGGATGTGGGGCATCAGAGAGGTCATCCAATTTACCGATGACGGAGTTAGACATGTCCAGTGGCCATGTGGCTGCTCTGCTTGTTGGCATGACCTCAGAGGGTTTACTCCTGGGCAGATGTGTCCTGATGTGTGCTGGAGAGCTGACGCAACACCCGAGACCTAGGGGCAGAGTGAGAAAGGCATTGGTGAGTGTGGAACAGCCGATCCCCTGGAAATTCCCCTCCCACGAGGCAGATGGGGAAGTCAGGGGTAACAAGGAAGGGAAGTGGAAAGTGGAGAGGCCATCAAAGCACACTTCTCAGGAGCCTGTAGTCTGTCTGTCCGTCCCCTTCAAGGTTGGGACTGATCTTGTCACCTTGTGCGGGTTCTGAGTAAGAGTCAAAGTGCCCCTTCTAGGACATATTCATCTGTGTGAGACTTCCCAGTGTCCCTGAAGAGCATTCCAAAAGGGAATCAGTCCTGGGCTTGGTGAGCAGCAGGCATGAAATGGTGAGCAGCAGACTGAGAGAGAGGCTCAGAGACACCATCTCTCTGTGTCATCAGAGCTGGTGCTTTCGGACATCAGCCTGGCACAGCAACACTGCCCCAGCCATCAGCAAGGTCAGGAAAGCCGATGATTCGGAAATGCAAATCGTGAAAGCTGGCAGTTGCTTCCCTGTTGAAGCTTCCTTTTGTAACACATTTGGCCAGAGTTCAGTCCAAGAGCCTGGACCACTGGGAGTGCTGGAGAATAAAGAAGCTATAATCTAGATTTGACCTCATGCTGCCAGGGAGCTGGTCAGTCTTGTTTCTTCTTCAAGGAGAGCAGTGTGTATGTGTGTGTACGGTGTGGTGGGGGTCAGGGGGGAGTCCGGCCAGGATCTACCACCTCTGAGAGGCAGTTGCAGCTTCTAGGGAGGGCAGGAATGGCAGCGGAGAGCCTGTAGGTCCATGTTAAGCACATGGCTCTCATCTGCCTTGTACAAGTCTCATCCAACCTCATCTGAAATGGAATTATATACATTGTAAGTTTGTTTCTATATCTCTATTTCTATCTCTAGACATTTGTTTCTGTATCTCAAGCCCTTGCCCTCCCCCATCTGTGTGTATTTGCATATACATATACGTGTGTATACTCCCCCTGAATTCAACACATCTCTGCTAGTCCACTGACCTTTGAAAATCCCTCTCAATTCTGACAGAGAAACAAGCACCATGGCAGGAAACCTACTAGTTAGTGTGTGTGTGTGTGTGTGTGTGTGTGTGTGTGTTCAAGATGTGTGTGTCTCCAAATATGTCCTGTTCCCACATATACTTCATGCTGAAGTGGGAAGAGGAGAGGAAAGAGTCAACAACAGTAGCAGAACGCAAAGCTGCAAACTCGGCCCTGGGAAGCCAGCATCCTTTCTCCCACAAACCAGCTGCAAATTTCAATCAATTCAATCAATGGGCAATGTTTGCTGGTCATAAAAATAGCCCAGAGGTTGCTGGTCAGCGGCTCTAAGATGGATGACCAGTGGCCCTGGAGGTCCCAAAGGTCAAAGATGGCTATCACCTTAAAATGTAATCTGCATTGGCCCCTGGCCCAAGGCCTGGTGGGTAGGACGGGTGTTGCTGGCCATCTGCAGCCAACCCCCAAAGCAGGCGGCTCTCAGCTCAAAGCTGTTAGATCTTAGGAGTCAGCCTCATGGTCTGTCTGTCCATATTCCTCACCCCTGGCTTGGTGCCACTGCCCACCAAGCACACACTTCTCTACCCACAGCTCCCAGCATGACATCCCACAGGGACTGCAAAGGAGCTAGAGGCCATTTCTCTCATGACCCCTCTGCCCCTATTCACTAACAAGCCTCCCCTTCATCTGCTTGAAGGGGCTGCTACAGGTATTGAGGTGTCATGAACCTTCATCGGGAGTGTGAAGCTACGACGGTGGCCATTCCTTTGTTCTCCCATCATGCACCACGTGACAAATGAACACCTTTACTCTCCTCCTCTCTGCCGCTAAAGGCTGTGGGCTCTCTCCACTCATTTGGTCCTTCCCTTCACACTCATTTTAGGATTCCTTCTGGTTTCTTCACCCCAGACACGCTTCTGCTCTTGGTAACTCAAGGAGGGCCTCAGCATGCTGGTCCTCAGCAGCTTTTCACTTCCCTGATCATTGATGTCCATGTTTGTCATCCTTGTTCAGGCACTTGTTCCCGTGAAAGTTCCCTCGGCAGGCTGCCCTGGAAGATAAGATCCTGAGAAAGCTCCTTGTGCTGTGCAGTACGGGCCTGGGCTATACACAGCTGTGCCAAACTGCTCGTTGCTTCATCACTGACTGGTGCTGCTCCCAAGGCTGAAGGCTGGTACTGGTACAGGGTTGCTGAATCCTCCAGCAGGGTCTGTCTCCTGGAAATCAACTTCCTCCCACAAATCATTGCAGTTTGGCTATTTAATGATCGACATGTCACACAAAGATGCAGTATTTCCCAAAAGTCAGGAAGGAAATAAATTATTACAGTTTAAAAATGAATCTATTTATTGATCTTCTTTTACACTATTAATGCTAATTGTTTTTCATGGTGCATGCATTTGTGATTCATCAAAATGAATTCTTAACGAATTTCCAAACACAAAAATTATAGCAAGATAACGGTAGAGCCAAATCATCCCTCCATTTTTCAAAGACTTGGCTCTGAAAGGCCCAGTAATATAATATGAATCACACATATCTGTCTGTGAGATTTGAGAAACTGCTGTGAGCATCAATAGATGAGTAGGTGGACATTACAACCACACAGTTTGAGTGCCAACTACGTTAGGCCGTGGTCAGGGTTGTTTAGAAATGCTGTTTCATTGACTACTCACAGGATCACTCAAGGCCCATGTTGTCATTTTCACTTTAATAAGAAATGAAGCCACAGAGGTAGTCATACAACTATCAAATGGAAGAGTCAGGACACAGATCGGTTCTCCTTGGCTCTACATACATTCTCCTTCCACTTAGCCACTGTAGATGTGGAGCTGCTGTCAGTTAGCTGAAGCAGGCTGTCCATCTGTCCCTCTCAGAGTTGACCTAGGCCCACGAGGATAAGTCTCACATCTTGGGTTGATGTGCTCCTTTGCATCAATTGAATCTGACAGAAGTCACCAAGTCCTCTTGCCTGTTTTGGTGGGCCACTTCTTGTCCTTTCTACTTCTACCTTAATGACGTTTTGGCTAGACAAATGTTTGACTAGACATTATGGTTCCGGCCATAAACTACACTTCCCAGCATTCCTTGAGCTGGTTACAGCCATGTAACTAACAGGTTGGGAGTTGACTTGATACAAGCCAAACAGAGGTTTTGCAACCTTCTTCCCATGCATCTTCCTACTGTCTGGAATTCAGACATGATGGTGGGGTAGATGGAAGCCACTACATCAGACCATGATGAAGTTTTGCAATGAGATGAGAGACACAAGATTTAAAAAAAATAAAGGAAGAAAGAAGCTTGATGTGATGGTGCCAAACTGTAATTCCAACACTTGAAAGGCGACAGGCAAGAGGAACAGGAGCTCAAGGTCATCTTCAGCTACACAGAAAATCTGAGGCTCTGTCTTAACCCCAATCCATCCCCCCTACCCCCACCCCACAAAACAGGAAAGGAAATAAAAGAATAGGGCCGGGGGGGAAGGCTCGGTGGGTAAAATACTTGCTGGGATGGCTCATAATCTGAGTTAAATCCCCAGGTCCAAAATGGAGACAACCAGTTTCTGAAAGTTATCCTCTAACCTCCACTCAGATGACACTAGTGACATAGTATGTATGTGTGCACACACACACACACATACACATACACACATACACACACATACACACACATACACACATACACACACATACACACATACACACACATACACACATACACACACATACACATACATACACACACATACACACACACACTCATACACACACACATACACACATACACACATATACACACACATACACATACACACACATATACACACATACACATGCACACACATATACACACACACATACACACACATACATACACACATACAC
Source organism: Peromyscus aztecus (assembly GCA_902168405.1). Taxonomy (NCBI): domain Eukaryota; kingdom Metazoa; phylum Chordata; class Mammalia; order Rodentia; family Cricetidae; genus Peromyscus; species Peromyscus aztecus. The sequence goes on from CABHPQ010152758.1 coordinate 9,208, forward strand.
ACACACTACACATACATACACACATACACACACACACGCAAGACAGAGGGGGGGAGAGAGAGAGAGAGAGAGGAGATTAAATAAAAAAAATACCCTTGCTGCTGATGCTCAGGATGGTGTGGGGGTGTGGGGGCATTGTGGTCCTGAGCTGCATGGGAAAGAGAATTAAATCCATACTTGGTTTTTAAGCCACCGTGACTTTTCAGCCTCTGTTACAGCAGCGTTCTGGTGGTTTTTGTCAACATAACCCAAGCTGCCCTCCCAATTCTGGGGTCACAGACATTCAGGGCCGTGCCTGGCTCTTCTGTGGATTCTGGAGAACAGGAAGTCATGCCGGAGCAGCAAGCACTTTTCCAGCTGATTCATCTCCCCAGGCCCAGAAAAGGGGACTCTTGTAGATGGATGCAATGGAACGGTCGTGAGATTATCTTGAGTTGTCCCGGCGGGTGCACTGCAAACCCATCAGCTCTTGTAACAGGAATGCCAGCTCTGTGGTGAGATAGCAGTATGCAAACAGAAGCATAGGCAGCGAGGAGATGCTGGACCACTGACTTTGGAGATGAAGAAAGGGGTTGTGAGCCAAATAATAGGAACCGCTAGACCTGGAAAAGGCAAGGGAGAGGTGCTGCCCGAGGGCCTCCGAAAGGAGAAAGACCCACTGACACTAGGACTCTAGTCCAGTGAGAGCGATTTTGGACTTATCCAGAATGATGAGCTAATTAATTTGTGTCGACCTAGACTATTGCATTGAGGTCATTTGTTGCAGCAACAATAGGAAATGGACACAGTGGGAGATCCTGAAGAAATAACTCAGGTCATGAAGGAAAGACCAAGATCGGGTGAAGCAATAATGCCCCTTCTCCCTGCCCCCTCATCCCAGCAGTGGTGCCCTCACCTTCAAGGTCTGGCAGCACAACCTGGGAAGCCATTATGGTTCCCACCAAGTAACTGGTTCCCATGCTGGTCTGGGCAGGAGTAGTACATACTGACATAGGAAGATGGGGAGCAGAGAAGTGTGACCCCAGCCCTATTTTTTTTCCAAGACAGGGTTTCTCTGTGTAGCTTTGTAGCTACTCACTCTGTAGACCAGGCTGGCCTCGAACTCACAGAGATCCACCTGCCTCTGCCTCCTGCGTGCTGGGACTAAAGGCGTGCGCCACTGCCGCCTGGCGACCCCAGTCCTGTTAATCTGCTTCTTGGCACTTTTCTCATGTAAATGCTCTGGCCCTGTGGTCTCTATCTGTGTAGGTCACAGCGCTTTGGAGCCTCAGATAGTCACAGAAATGAAATGTTCCCAACAGGAAGGAAGAGGGAAGAGGCAGCTAGGCAAAACCCCCGCCTAGCAGAACAGCAGAGGCTCAGCATGCAGAAGTTATCTCCATATGAGAGTGCGCTTCCCTCGAGCTGCTAATATAGTATCAGGGCCCCAATCACCTCTTCACACCTTTGACTCTCCCCTGTTAAAAATGCTTGATCTCACGACCCTAATCACACAGTGTCCCAGACAATGATAACCAACCATGGGAACTTGTCCTTTCTGCCCCATTGTTTGATAAAGAGAGCAATAATTCCAACAACTTCATTAACAGAAAAAAATCTCCACTTGTGAGGTGACCACTGCTATAAGGAACACAATTGAGAATCATCCAGGTACTGACACCAGCAGACAACAGTATGATGGAAACAGTATCCTTGCATTATCTCAAGGCGCCTCTCTCAAAACGTTCCTTAAATACAGTCGGCAAAATCATATTCGTTAGCACAGTTTACAGACATCACCTCATCCAAGGGATCAAAGTGAAAGTCACAGGGAAAGGCTCATAATATCCATCATAGTTCCTGACACAGGACAACTAGGAGGACGTGTGTGTGTGTGTGTGTGTGTGTGTGTGTGTGTGTGTATGTGTGTGTGTGTGTATGCATGTGCGTGTGCGCGCGCGCGCGCGCCCAGGTTTGAATGTGAGAAGGCATAAACTTGCCTTCCACTGTGTCTGAGGCAGGGTCTCTCCTTCATCTTTGCATAGTCAGGCTAGCAGACCATTGAGCTTCAGATAACTGTCTCCTCCTCCCTGCACCTCCCAGCTCACTGAAACACTGGAGTTACTGATACATGGGACTGTGGTCAGCTTTATGTGGCTTCTGGAGATCCAAACTCCAATCCTCATGCCCACACAGCAAACACTTTACCCATGGAGCCATTTCTCTAGTTCTATTCTTCTTGCAAAAGTGTATCCTCTGTACCTAGTCACAGGAACCATCAGACAGAACCACGTCAGAAATTCATACATGATAGAAAACAACACCACAGTCGACAAAGTGGCTGGGCTCTGTATAGATTAACCTGCATCCTTCCAAAGTGTCAAATTCACAAGTGATGAAGGAAGACTAGGGTCCTATCAGGGATTGGAAGAGTCTAAATTTGGTATCAGCATCAATGATCTTGGGATCCTGTGGTGGGTCTTGGACCAGATAAAGAATATTCACTGAAACTTTTGGTAAAATCCCAAGGATGTAGCTTGACTTAAAAGTATTGCTCAATATTAATTGATGACTTGATTGTTGAACTATGATTATTCCATGTGTTTATATTTGAGTATGCTGAGTAAGGAAATATGAGAATTCTTCCTGCAACTTGCAGGTAAGCCTGAAATTATTTCCAAGCAGATGTGTGTGGGGGGAAAGCTTCACAATTTACTAAATGCTTCCATATTACTGATTGATCTTATACTGGTGACAGTGTCTCAGTATGGTGGCATTATCTACATTTACTAGTGAGGAATAGCCATGAATGAAGTAAAGCTGCATGTCGAGAGTCATTGTTCACAAGTGCTAGGCGGACCTGAGACTTGAATTGGAATCTCTAATTTCTGTACACTATTACCTTTCCTATAAGATGAACTTGCTTGAATTTGATGTTTCATGCTGTGTATCCTTCAAATAACAGGCACTGTGGAGAAATGTGGTTCTAACCAGATATAGGCAACAGTCCTAGTCTGTAACTTTCTGGGTACACCCGTGTCTCCCCCATTCATGATGACTCCATGGACAAGCACAGCATGGACAACCAACCATCAGAAAGAGACTCATGCTGGCTAGTCTACATGTTCCCTAGAGATCTTCCCCTTCTGGGGCTGAAACAGGGCATCTTTATGCCAAAGCAGAATTTTATAATGCACCTGGGGCAGAATAGGATGTCTGTCATGTTCTTAGACAAAATAAATAAATAAATAAATTAAACAGGCACTTTGGATCCATTTGATTCTAACTGCAAATGAGTTTAATTCAACCTCCAGTATGTGAAAAGTCATTGGAAAATAGATACTAAAACTGGGAGTGGGGATACTTGGATTCTGAACCCAGATTTTCAGGGATTTTTTTATCCCTATTTTTCCCAGGACTAGCTTGGTTTACCCTCTAAGGACAATAAATTACATAATCACCACATGTGGAGGTTACCTAGTTTATCTTCTTCATTTTTTAAGGCAACAAAGGAAGGCCCAGAAAGATGCTACAAGATGCCTAAATTACAGAGCCATTTGAGGTTGGGAGTCACCACAACATAAAGAACTGTATTAAAGGGTTGCAGCATCAGGAAGGTTGAGAACCACTGCTCTAGTGAATCTCAGGTTTATCCTCACTCCTGACATTGAATTCACTGTCTCCTCAAGCTTCCTTCCAAAGATGTCCTTGGGGTTTTCCTGTGTCTGCACCTTCTGCAGTCTAAGTTCTCAGTTTTCTTGATGGAACTTATTCCCATCTCTTAGCCACCCATATTAGTCAGGGCTCTCTAGAGGAACAGAATGTATGATATCATATATATATATATGTATATATATACATATATATATATGTGATATATAAGTATATATAAGTATGGCTTACAGGCTGTGATCCAGCTAGCCTAACAATGGCTGTCTACCAATGAAAGTTCCAAGAATCAGGTAGTTGTTCAGTCCACGAGGCTGCATGTCTCAGCTGGTCTTCAACATCTGCCAGAAGTGGGCTCTAATGCCAGTAAAGAAATGGACTTGCTGGTGAGAGTGAGAACAGGCAGGCAAAGAGGGAGAAAGCTTCCTTCTTCCATGTCCTTTATGTAGGCTGCCAGCAGAAGGTGTGGTTCAGATTAAAGGTGACTCTTCCCACCTCAAAAGATCTGGATTAAAGGTTTATCTTCCCACCCCAAAGACCCAGATTAGAAGTGGATCTTCCCACTTCAAATGATTTAAATTAAGAAAAAAGAATCCCTCACAGGCATGCCCAGTTATTTGAGTTTTAGTTAATTCCAAATGTAGTCAAGTTGACAACCAAGAATGGCCATCACACCTCCTCACCCTATATCTCCCCATATCCTGTTATTCAGCCCTCCACTAGGCTTGGCCAACAGATGGAGCATGGCCTACCTTGAGTGAGTTTCCCAGACCTCCCAGGAGAAGCCAGACTTCTAGATACTGATGAAAACCTTCTCTGGCCTCAGCTCATAAGCCTGGCTGCATTTCCTGCCATATCACAGCACACTCTCCAGGATATTTTCAAACACCATCTGCAGTGACTTCACAATGGAGCTGTTGACTCTTTTGTATAATAACAAAGACAGGACTCACTGGACATGGCTCTGCTCACCACCCGCAGTGCTCTCCTCTCCATGCTGCCTCAAACACATCGCCTTTGTGTTTTTCCTTGTTTAGGGCTCTTTCCCTCTCAGTCGCTAGACGTTGGTTGTGTGGCTGCTCCACCCTCCCTCTGCTTACCTCTGTTACTATGTTATGGGATTTCTATCCTTTCTCTACTTTCTTTTCACTCCTATTACACTTCGAGTTCACACTTTGGTTTGCCCTCGTCCCACTCCTCTAGAACGCAAACCCCATCCGGCAGACAGCACAATCAGTCCGTTCACACACTGCAAGCCCAGCACCTCATTCACTGTCTGATGTTCACTAGCTATTTCCCAAATGAATGAGTGAGTATAATGTTCAATGACTGGTATGCGTATGTTTGAATGAATGTTTTTTTCTGAATGTCTCCTTCCTCATTTCCAGGCCGAGCATTCATCTCCTTTCTCTGTCCCTCCCTTCTTGTCATCCCCATTGTATCTGTTAGGCTTAGGCCACTTTTCCTTTGAATAAAGACTCTGAAGACAAATGCTAGAAAAAGAGAAAAAAAAAAAAAAGAAGAAGAAATAGAATCATAGATGTTCGGAACTCTTGGCTGGAGTCCAGGGAAAATCCTGAAGCATGTAAGAAAATTAAGTCCTGGGTCATTGGGGAGGCCACCTGGGGTCCATGCACACTGCCTTGAGAATATTGACTAAGTTCAGTCATGAGAAATGCTTTAAGTTCAACCATTAGAAACAGTGTGTGTGTGTCTGTGTGTGTCTGTGTGTCTGTGTGTTTATATGCACGTGCAAGTGCAATATGTATAATGGGTTTTACAAAATACGCCACATTAGCTAGATAGATTTTGAGATGCATAAATGATGTGAGTGCTTGGGCTGTATTAATTTCACCCTCTCTAGAAATGCCTGGAAAATAATAGGCATTCAATAAGTCACATGTAATAAATAAATGAAGAATGGATTTTGAAGTCCTTGTTGTTGTTGTTTTTACTGAAGTCAATATAAAAATAAACCATGTCTCTTCAGGTACTATAAAATTGCCCTTGAAGACCCTGTCCATCAGCGAGAGTAGAGAGCACTTTGCATTTAATCTTAGCTCCACTGCTTAAGTATCTGTGTGACCTCAGGGAAGTTACTTAATCTGTCAGTGTAGTAGTTTCCCAACCTATAGAATACAGTTTCACTCATAGAATTATTGAGAGGCCTGAATGAAATTACACATATCAAATATACCAAATGCCTAACTTCATCTCAAGGCAGACCTGGGCCCTCAGGGGTCCTCCCCGACTTGTTAGGAAAGCAACACAAGAATTGTTTGTCATAGGGCATGAAACACGCTGAGTGCCTAAGTGGGGGCTGAGGTTTATGAGTATGGTGCTGTGTAATTTTGTTTGCTTTAGAAACTTCTGGTGTATTCCAACATTTCCTAAGATGAGATGACCATGGACAGGGGAACTAAAGTGACATCAACCTACCGTGTGACAGTAGATGCTGGAGTGGCCTCTGTCCTGGCAGGGACACTCTTTGATGAATATAGGCTGTTAAGGTCAAAGATGCGATGTTTGGATAGCAGGGTGACAAGGGGCACACTTGAGGCGGTTAATCTTCACTGTCCTCTTGGCGGATTTAAAATCACCTTGTGGAAAAAATTCTGGGTGTGTCTGTTAGGAAGTTTCTAGAGGTGGGGGAGATTCCCTCTGAGTGTGGTTGGCACCTTGCTTGGGCTGTGGGCTCGCTCACATTGAATTAGAAGGAAAAGCAGAAGTGCCATTGTCCTCTCTCTGCTAGCTGATGGGGGACACAATGTGACTGGCTGCCTCACACTCCTGATGCCACCCCTCGGGTCCCTCTCTCCACCATGTTTTCATTGACACAATATTTTACTCCCTCAAATTGTAAGCCAGAACGAACCTTTAGGAATTTGGTCATCACAGCAACAGGATGGTAACTTATAGACTGGTTAAGCGGAGTTAAGTCAGTCTTGTGACACTTTTGTGCACATGGGAGTTCAAGTTACCATGGAGGGGGAATCTCCAAAGTCGGTTTTTAATTCCATTTCAAAAGTATGAAGTTTCTAGGGTATCTTTCAGGTTTGCCAATGAGTTTAAACTTACTAAAAATAAAACCCTCCCCTATGGAGAAACGTACCCATCTGAAGAGGCAGTGTCAGCCAGAGTAACCAGGAGGACAAGCCAGAGAGACAGACAAGGCTACCCAAGGGCGAAGAGAGATCTACACCATGGAATAGGACAGCAGTACCTAATGCTATTAAGTCATCAGTAAAATCGAGGGCTAAGGGCTGTGACTCTGATTCTCTCACTCTGCCCCTAATGATATCCATTTCTTGAGAGAAAAATTCTAGTTCTTCAATTATAATATGTAAAACCAATCTCTGGACTATAGTACTTAAAAAAACAAAAACCCTCTCGATGCCTGTGTGTGTGTGTGTGTGTGTGTGTGTTTGGGTGGTTGTGGGGTTAGTGTTGGTGTGCACATGCCTTGACATGAGGATGGAAGTCAGAGGTCACCCTTTGCTATCCTCCCTGAGACAGTCTTTTGCTATCTATTACACTAGCTGACCCTCATGCTTCTGTGGATTCTCATGTCTTCACCTCCAAACCTCATCACAGCAGCAGTGGAATTCATAGCTACACACTACCGCATCTGGCTTTCTTAAAACATAGGTTCTGGGGATCTTAACTCAGGTTTATTGAGCTATCTCTCCAGCCCAGGAGTTCATTTTAACACTCACATTTTAACTCAACTATTTCATGGTAAATACAGTCCTATTATTTGTAACTAAAAATCAATGCAGTTGTAGTCATTTAAAAATTTGACTCAATGGTTTTAAATGCAAAGAGAAATAACAATGCCTGAAATGAATCCACATCTTTCATCTTTCATTGTGACTACCCTCTAAGCCAAGTGACTAAAATCTTGGAGAGTTCAGCATCACTCCCTTGCAAAAGAATGATCCCACCTCAACTTATTGACTGTTTACATTCCCTTACAGAGAGTGGAGAGGACCTTAGGACTCTCATCCAAACATCTAGCCACTCCTTATCTGTTGTACATAACTCTTCCTTAATTGCATGTGGCCTCAGGGAAGGGCTAAAGTATTTAGACTGGGAAAGACTAGGGAATGAGGAGGCTCCGTCTATGCAGCTTTAAAGTGTGGCCTGTTGGGGAAGCATTCACACCCCTGTAAGTAACCTGTCACCTATGCTATATAAAGAAATTCAATAAACTCATTGGTTCCTTGGAGTGATCTTTGACATAAACATGCTTTGGTTTGTCATTGGAACCTTGGGAGAAGGGATAGATGCTGCTTCCATCTCCCCGTGGAAAGGAATTTTAGCAACAGTTATTCTGGGTTAACTACATTTCCTTCATCTCTCTAGAGGATGGCTGGCTGGTCCTGAAAAGCCTGTCACACAAGAGACACAGGGAGAGCAAGGAAAGCTGGGCCTTGGTGACCAAGTCTGAGACTCAGTAGTAGACTTGCCTTTTGTTAGTCACGTGATCTTGGTCATTTCTCTATGAGATTGATGCTTCTTTCATTGGCAGAAGGGAAAGAGCAGTTCATGGCTTTGGGGGATTAGGAAATACAGAGCAATGAGTGCACCCACTACAGTGTCCAGCACAAAGCAAATACTCAGAAGTATTAGTTCCCTACCAGCTCTCCTCCTCACTTTTTAGAAGAGAACATTTAATCTAGTTAAAGAAAAAAAATTTAAGAAAAGTATTTGTGGAAAAGCATATCTTCCTGTAACACAGAAACAAGAAATGATGAAAACCTGAAAATCCCCCAGTTCCACCTGTAAGGATAAGAGTTAGAAGTGAGCACTGAGTGAATGTTTGCTATGAGAAACTTGTTCCAAGGCTCTCTGTAGGAAGACTCTCTTAGAATACTTATTATCAGGTCAAGAAGTAGGTATGAGTACTGTTCCTATTTGGCAGATGAAACAAGAACACAGAGCTATAGAACTAACAAGTAGAAGAGCCAGTCTTGAACCTTGACAGGCTCATTTACAAAGAGATTCTGGTACAGATGTGTTAGAAAAAGGTATATCGGGAATCTCTTCTGGAATCAAGACCGCAAGAAGGAAGGATACGTGGACAGAAGGAAAAGCTGATGTCCTCTGCCAAACTCCCTAGTGCCATGACGTTGGGAAGGTCTTTTGGACCAATATGAGGCTGGGAGAGCCAAGTCTTCATCTAACACCTCTCCCCATGACCAATCATTGACTGTAGCTGCTGCTGGGAAGCTATGTGCGGGCTGGAGGCTTTTTGGACCCCAAGCGCTTCCTAGAGAGGATCCAGCAGAGAGAAGAAAGCTGCCTATAGCCCAGCCCAGGAGATGAACACACACCCTCTGTCCCACTGGGATCCATGTGCTTTGAGACCTTAATATAAACCCCAAAATGCTGAAAGTTCTAGAGGAAACCAGAGGACAAACAGTTCAAGGTACTGACAAGGTTGAGGAATTTCTGAAAAAGATTCTAGTATCACAGGAAATGATCTCAGTAGTTGACAGCAGGGTTCTATGAGGCTAAACAGTTTCTGTGCAGCAAAGGAAATAAAGAGCAGAGTGGAGGCAAGTCTACATGGCTGATCAGGGATTAATACATGGATTCTATAAAGAATTGTCAAAAATAGACCCCTTCCCCAATCACCCAACCAAGAAATGGGTTAATGAATTGAATAGATGATTCTCAAAAGAAGAAATACAAATGGCTAGTAAATAATGGGGAATGGGTTCAATACTTAGCCATCAGGGCCATGCAAGTTCAAACCACACTGATCTTCTATCCCATCCCAATCAGAATGTCTATCATCTAGAAAACAAGCAGCAGCTACAAATGCTGGTGAGGAATGTAAATTGGAACGTCCATTGTGGAAGTCCCTATGGAAGTGTCTCAAGAAATAAAAAGAGAACCACCATTCATGGGTCTACACCCAAAGGATTCCAAGTCAGGAATACAGAAACATCATTTAATGTAGCATGGTTCACAGTAGCCAAGATATGGAACTAGCCTACAGGTCCATCAGTAGCTGAATGGATAAAGAAAATGTGTTATATATACAAAATGGAATTTCATTCAGCTCTAAATAATGAAATTATGTCATTTGCGGGAAAATGGATGGAACTTGAGATCATGTTAAATGAAATAAGCCAGACCCCAAAGGACATATATTGTATATTTTCTCTCCTATGTAGAATCCAGATTTAAATAGATGTGCATAGACATAAGTAGGTCTGAAAGTAAAAATGGGATTACAGAAGTGGAGAGAGGTCTAATGGAAAGGGGGAATAGGAGAGGATAATGGAATCTATATAACATGGGAGCAGGAGTGAATACTTGGGGAGGGGCAAATTGGAAGAAAGTATAATGACATTTATAAAAATGTCTCATTGAAACCCACTACTTATATGGCAACACACACAGGAATAGTGGGAACACTGTGTCTTTCATTTTGCAGTTGCTGTTCAAGCCACCACTGTCGCCTTTGCTGTCAATTCTACCACCCCGTGGCTGTGGGTGTGCGAGAATCTGCTCCTCTTTGTGACTTAACAGCAAGATAACCCAAAGCTTTTCCCATGAGGGGGCTAAGCTTTAGACAACCATGAGCTTCATGTGTATCAACAAGGCAGGGTAGGAGGTTGACTTTTTAGTGGAATGGCTTCTTTTGGCTGTATGGACAAATTATAACCTTATTGGTAGCCCTCCAATCTTGCCTATAGAGAAATTATGTTTTATTAATCATTGGCAAAGATCTCTGTAGGTCAGGCTCACCTTCCACATCTCTATTATCTGAAGACTTTACCCCCCTCAGTATTATCAGGAGAGGTCTAGTTCTATAATGCCATCCTTTACCCTCAGCACTGACTGGGCCTGTTGTACATCCTATTGCTTGGTAAATAAAATGAAAAAAATAAGATGGTAATAAAGAGTTTTTTTTCCTGAGAAGAGGCATCTTCCTGGTAGGTAAATTTTCCTGTTACTGGTGTGTAACTGGAGTTTTCTCCAGTCCACCTGGCTCCTGCAGCCACTCAGACCCAAGTAAACACACAGAGGCTTATATTAATTATAAACTGTATGGCCGTGGCAGGCTTCTTGTTATCTAGTTCTTATATCTTAAATTAACCCATTTATATTCATCTATAAGTTGCCATGTGGCTTGTGGCTTACCGGTACTTTATATCTTACTTCTCATGGTGGCGGTTGGCAGTGTCTCTTGATTCAGCCTTCCTGTTCCCAGAATTCTCCTCTCTGCTCATCCCGCCTATACTATACTTCCTATCTGGCTACTGGCCAATCAGCATTTTACTTATCAACCAAATCAGAGCAACACATTCACAGCATACAGAGCGATCGATATCCACAGCACTGGTGTTTACTCCAGCGGTTCCACCTCTCTCAGCATTTGGTCCCTTTCTCCAGCATGGCTGTTGTACAGTTTTATTTTTTCTGGGCTAGGATTTGGCCGTTGTCTTCCCTTACCTGAGCAGCTGGTCATCAGCAAGTGAGCCTTTTTAAATAACATCAATAAACCCATCCTTGTCTTACTTTATACTGTACCTTCCCGGAATCCCCCATATACAGTCCTATTTTCACCAATTCTCCCAGGTACCTATTGGTGAGGTCTCACAGCTCCTTTGGGATCTAGCCCTTTCCCAGTGAGTAGACCCAGCACTTCAGCAGCTGGGTGACAGTGTGACTTACCTGGTCAACTGGTCTGATGGGTGGGAGAGGAGATAGGGACATGCACTATTATCTTCAAGCAAAAGAAACAGTAGTTTTGCTTGTTTGTTTTTTACAGAGATGGGCTAGGACACTAAGGAAACACTAATGAGGAGGAATCACTGGAAAGTGGTGATTAAAGATTGTTAAAGTGCATCAACCAGTGTCTTAGTCAGTGTTCTAATGCTGTGAAGAGACACCATGACCCCAGCAACTCTTATAAAGGAAACATTTAATTGGGGCTGGCTTACACTTTCAGAGGTTTAGTCCATTATCCTCATGGTGAGACATGGCAGTATGCAGGCAGACATGGTGCTAGAGAAAGAGCTGAGAGTTCTACACCTTGATCTTCAGGCAGCAGGAGTCTGTGTCCCACTGGCCAGACTTGAGCTTACAAGACCTCAAAGCCCACCTCCACAGTGACACACTTCCTCCAACAAGGCCACATCTATTCCACAAGGCCACACCTCCTAATAGTGTCATTCCCTATGGTCAAAGCATTCAAACATACAAGTCTTTGGGGAGCTATACCTATTCAAACCACCATGACCAGGAAGCCCTTTCTATTTCAGTCAGTGCTTTGTTCTGGGGCAGCAGACCTTGTGAGGTCAATAGTTCCACCAGCCCTGGAACTCCACTTCTCATTGTGAGTATGGGGCCTCGTGCACATCTTGCCTGTGGCTGTAGAAAAGGCCCTTTTTAATGTTGCCAGTGAGTGGTTCTGGCTCTCGCGTTTAGCTTTTAACTGGTGACTAATCACCCTTATCCTTTCATGGTCTCCCCTCAGTGCATTAGAACAGTTATCTAAACCGACTGTTGTTGTAAACGAACTAGATACTTATTTAATGTGTTTTGAGCATTTGTTTGCCCAACTCCATGGATGTGCACCACGTGTGTGACCGGTGCTTGCAGAAGCCAGAAAAGGGATTTGGATCCCCTGGAACTGGAGTTACTGCCAGCTGCGAGCCACCATGTGGGTGTTGAGAACCAAACCCTTGTCCTTTGCAAGAGTAGTTGGTGCTCTTAACCTCCGAGTCATCTCTTCCACATTATCTAAGCTCATGGCTCTACCTATATTTTTCCTTATCTCTCAAATGCCTGCTATGGTGGTTCCTCTAGTATCACCCTCTATGAGTATGCTGTCCAGAGCCATCATCAGTGAATTTTAATAACGGTACATCTCCAGTGTGCTGGAGCCTGTGTCTGCCCTTTACTTATTGTGGGTCGGTGGTACCAAATCCTGTTCTAGACTGTTTCCTTGAATACTCCTGGTACCAACTGTCATAGGCTGGGCTCTTTGGGATGTAGACTGAGAGAAGTAGGAAGAGGGAGAGAACACCGAATATAGAAAGTTTATAGTGTCGTGTTCTCAGGATCAAGGCTGCAGGTTGAGCAAAGGGAAGGGTTTAAGTGTGATGCAGTCAATGAAGGCTCCAGCTAACCTCCAGTGCGCTCCTGGAGCTGTGAGGGCATATGTTCATTTCTTCACATCTGAAGGTTTTGGTAAGAAGCAAGGTCATCCATCCATAGCACCTGGCAAAGAGGCTGGTGAACAGGATTAGAATCTTGGAGCTCTATTGTGTTCACAGATATCCTAGAGTGAAGATACCAGAAGGGATGTTCAGAGTGAAGATAGAAGCAAAATATGACAACAAATAATCTAGCACTTTCCAAAAGGCAGGGCCAATCATTTTTATTTATGCTCAATAAATTCTAAATGTCTACTAAAAGTGTTCACTTACATTTAGGGAACACTTAGTGGATATTGCTTTTTAACAGTGTAATCTCATAGATTTAGCAGAGTAGCATCCATTTACTTGATACTGTAGATTGCAAACCAGGCATGGTATTGCAGGCTTTCTCTGGGGATTCCAAGATTACCCAGAACTCTTGGTTATTGGCATTTTTACTTTGAAATAACCAAACTGAACATCTCCAGCCAGACTTTATCTCTTCAGAGAAGAGTGGCATTCACTAATGAAAGGAAAAGTAGGTAAATTGAGGCTGTATTTCAGTAATCTTTTTGGCAAGCTTGATGAGAATCAGCTATGAGCACCACCCTATACTTAGGATTCTTGTGTCCTTCTGAGCTTGTCTGGAAGATCTGGCAACATATGGCTTCCTTGCCTTCTTCCCTATAGGAAAATAATCCATATTTATTCATGCATGTATGTATACATAGAATGGACCCAAATCTTGCTGGCCAGAATTCTTTTATTTTTTTTTCCACAATGGTGAAAAGCCTCTCATTTAGAAAGGTTCTAATTAGGATCCCCAAGTGATATGTTTACCAGGATTTGGGAAACTAGAAACCATTTTAGCTCTAAAGGTGTGTGAACTCTCTTCTATGCAAAAGGTTGAATCAAATGAGAAGACAAGTCTAAATCACGAACTACAAAATGTTACAGAAATAAGCAAGGGGAATACTTGTCACCCACCACACTATATTCATAGTTTTGACTCTACAAGATTTAAAGAGATAATATTGTCAAATACCCAGTGGTGCTCTCAGATCATTTAAATAACAATTGCAAACACAAGCCCCTCAATAGGTAGTCTCTTTTCAGTTTGTAAACAGCAAAAAGAACTGGAACATCTGATTTTTGAAATTCTTCTGGCTTCTCTGTTTGACCTTTGGTATTTGTATGTATTGACGATCTCTAAACCCTTGTACAAAAACACCTTGAAGTGTCAAGCTTTAAAAATGAGTCTTTTCTCTTTCTCCTGTGCAGCTTGTATTATCTTGGCCTTGTCAAAATATATTCTCTAGTTAGAGGGTGGAAATATTTCCCTCCTGGCTCTGAAGTATTGATTTTCTCCAACACTCAGTTCTGTCAGTCAGGCACAGGGGTGAAAGGTGAAAGTTCACCCAGCATTGCTTGTCTTTACCTTCCTATTAATGTCACGCCCTTTCCACATTTGATCAGTTTATGTGATCACCAGCCACACAGAACTGTTACTGCTCTTATTTTCCTACAAGGACACATTTAAGTTATCGTCGTCTAATTTTGGGGGATGATTATGCTGTTATACATGACTGACTGGAGTCAAGCTGCTCTGTGATAGCAGGAGGAGAAAGGTACAGTCATTATTTACTTGTAATGCTCTGTGAGTGACCAGAATTTTTGTTATTCTTACCTCAGCGATTAAAATTCAACTTCAAACTGAATATTAAATGAAATGAATTTAATGATCACAGTCTGGTTCCCAGGCAGCTAACCCCGGTCATGAGGTCTGACAAGGTTCAATTTGGAGCAAAGTCCATCTGGTCAGGTGCAAGTGGGGCTGGAGATAGAGCAACACGCATGCAATTGCCCTGCCCAAGCCACAGAGGGCGCTGTTGAGTTTCTCCATCTGGTCTCAAGCTTCTGACTGTGGGTAAGAGCCTTCGCCACAGCTCTACTGTCCTTGGAGAACAAAGCTGCCTTTCCTGCAACTTGCTCTCCAGTGAAATGAAAAGCTAGAAACATGAGGGCTAGAGGAACATATGGTTTCAACAGAGAATGTTTAAGAGGGACCACAGTAAAAACAGGATAAAAGCAATCTTCAGTACAATTCAGTTTTATTTAACACAAGTATGTACACATCAATTTTAAACACATATAGAGTCTACTAAAGGGAGTCATCTAGAAACGTCTTAGGAGACAGACATTTTAATTCATTCACTATATGCAGTTCAAACATGACAGTATTTTCATACAGGTATCACATCATGTGCCCTTTTGCTTGTAAATTACCAATGAAGCCACATAGGTCTTTTATACTTATAAGGACAGGTCCAAAAGCTGTGTCAACAAAGTCAATGAACACAACAGGTGTACACTGGAGTGACAATACCAAGTTTACCTCAGTGTTGAGGAAGATAAGCTGGGAGCTATGGTTGTCAAAACAGCCAAGGACAGCATTGTGTTAATGAGAATGTTAGCGATTCTTCTAGCATGAAGTTTTATATGCACAGAGTTTTACAGTCCTTGTGCCCTTCTGACTATACACGCAGGGCGTGGAAGGACTGGCCGGGACCTAAGAGCAGAGTCAGAGCAGAGATCTGTCCCGGTACCCTCACTGCTTTGTACCCATCTCTATGATAGGCACCACCTGTGGATGCTTTCCAGCCCTGCATCACTTTCCTAAGGCATGGAACACGTTGCTTCAAAAAAAAAAAACAAAAAAAAACGTCTAAGGTGTGTGTTTGTCCTGACATTCCAAATGGTTTAACTCCTCCCTCTAAAGTTCCCCAAGGAAACCTGTGCTCGGCAGACAGCAGTCTCTTGAGCCCACTGCACATTTCCCCATCTCCATCAAATAAATATATCAGCTTGTTCACCAAAGTCTGCACTGCACAGTTCTTGATATCCTTCCTGGAAGCTACATATATAATCATTATAAATACAATATACATGCATGTGGAATAAATTCACCTTTGAAAGAGTCCCAACATGGAAAACCAAGGGACAGTATAGAGCTGCCACCAATGAAAATAACGTACGTGGGTAGGCAAGGCATTCTGAGGATGTTAGCTTCTTCACACATTCTTTGAAGTACTGTAAACTATGTATTTATTCACAGACCTTGATCCTACTTTTCTATATATGACACACACATTGACAATCTATGAGTTTAAGACTAAATGCTCTCATTATCGTTTTAGTTCCTCTGTTAGTATTACATATTTTCTCTGAATTCAATAACTAACTCCTTTCCTATTTTTGCATTTAATAAACAATCTTGTGTAACTAACCAATCAACCAACAAATCAACCCCCTGCTGCTAATATATATCAAATTTTTAGGAACAACTCATACAAAATACTGCACTATGGGTTTTGTCTTTTATTACAGTAAGACCAACATAATCGACACAAGAAGAAAGTGGAGTTAGAGCTTGTGTTGAAGCACAGTGAACATTTTCACTGTAGTGTCGACTCAGATACACTGGCAGTCTTTGAGTTTTTCCGTACACTCTGAACAATGTGTCTACATGGTTATTAGATTATAGGGTGTTTGCTTAAAGGAAATGCTTTCCTCATGTTCTTTCATCGGTCAGGATTTGAAAAGCTAGGCTGAACTGGCCACTTGTAAGTGATATGGCCATACACAGGAGAACTGCAGGTTGTAACATTCCTGAGGAGGAGGCCCTTGCTGAACAGAGGAATCTACAGTGACACATAGGAGACTCTCCCCACTGCACAAATATGCTATGTTTCCAAACTCGGTTCTTGGTTGAGAGTCCCCTTAGAAGGTTAGCGACAGTTGCCACGTGGTGAGTAGGGATGATCCATATTTTAAACTATGAAATATACTAACATTTAAGCAGGAAATGAGCATTTTAGAAAGCTAGCTATCTGGAAAACTATTTTCTAAAAGAAAAAAATACATATGTATTTTCATATTTTCTCATTAATCTCAAATAGGGATTGGTGTTACTGAGAAGGTAGTGGCCAAGTTCCAGGAAATGGAGTTGAGTAACTGCCTATCAACTGCTAGTAGGAAAAACTCAATGTAAACATGGAGGAGGTTTGGTAAACAACAGTAAGTTTGGGAAATCCAAAGGGAAGTAATTTCAGTAATGAGGACTCCGCATTGCCCCAGAATCCAGGTCAGGGCTGAGCTTCCAGGGCTGACAATGAGGATCAGGGCTGGGATGCAATCACAGTGGTTATTGATTTTCAGGCGTTTGTTACATCAAGCAACAAGAGCATCTCCAGGAACCACCAGCTCTCCCCTCCTATCTCTGCAGGGAAAACCCACCTAGTGACAGAATGGCCACATCCTGTTGAGTGGTGTGTGTGCCTTTAAATGGATAGGATGCCCGTGTGGAGTCTGCCCCCAAGAAGCATGCACAAGTGACACAGACCTGGCCATGCCCCTGGATGGCATTGAGGAGGGCAGGTAGCATACAAAAGTTCAGTATGAGTAAGGACAGAGCAGCATCGGCTTAGACAATATAGAATTAACAGGCAGCCAGAGCAGCAGACAGCAGTGTTAGACCATGAAGCGGTGCTCCTTCCCGTCATGGGCCATAAGGATAACATTCCGGTTGGAAGTCCAGATGAGGCGGGCCAGTCTAAGGGCGTTGTGGGAGCCAGGGGATGCTGGCTGTACTGGAGGGACCTGGTAGGTCTTAATGCAGCGCAGCTGAGGTGCTGAGTTCAGCATGCCAATGCTTCCCAGGAGTGATGTGTTCATCTGTAGGGAGAGGGGACATACATGTCACTTTCGGAATCCTTCCTTCTTCCTCCAAAGAGACTGGCTTATTTCGTCTACCCACTCTCTCCTCCTGAATGATAATTCACATGCAGCTTTGAGTTATTCTAAATCTAAATGGCTCCTCTCGGTAGATTTCAAATTGTGATGATGCCATTTATGTGAACACATTAACCTTGGGAAATTTTACTTGGTGAGTAGAACCTGACAGCAGAGAGTCCACTGATCTTGAGGAAAGAAGCTAAATTAAGGCTGCTAATAAAACAGTTCAATTAAACAATACTTGGTTTATAATTAGTTGACGAAAGTGAAGTACAACCAAGCTGCAGACAGAGTGAAAGCTGACTGGACCATGCCCTAAGCTCCATGCCCATCACCAACCACTATTACTCCCATCTGCCTTTTCAAAACCTCTGGAAAAACAGTCTGTGTATGTATGTATGTATGTATGTATGTATGTATGTATGTACTTCATGTGTGTGTATGCACGTGGTTGGAGGTCAGAGGTTCATGTCAGGCATCTGCAATTACTCTCCATCTTATATATTGGGGCAACATCTCTCCCTGTACCTGGGCCTCATAAATTCAGCTTGTCTAGCTAACCAGCTTGCCCAGGGGATCCCCTCCCCGCTTTCTCTGCCTAATAAGTGTGATTTCAGGGGGGGGGGCTATCACACCTGCCCAGCATATATGTGGGTGCTGGGGATCCAAACTCACTGAGCATCTCCTCAGCCCTCAGCTCCTCCTTATCTTCCAGAGAGAAATGAGAAGCACTTGCACCCCACCACTCTGCTACTCTACTAAGGACAGTATGTTTTCATGTTTTATTGACAATATCTTTTTACCACTTCGCTATTTTTGCCTTTTTGAGACTTTTTCTGGGTTTGATTAAAAATGTGATTTTTCTTAATCCTTTCACAAAAATGAAAACAATATAAAAATTATAGATCATGAACAACTATGTAATTAGATTAATGTGTTGAATACCAAATGGTGGTTGTCGAAGTGGGCTGGTTTGGGAGCCACTGAATTTGAAGGTTACTTGAAGTTTTAAGTATTACTTAAACAACTTCAATATGCATTATTTGTGCTATCATAAATCACAGAGAGAGGATTCTGAGAACTGGAAAGAAGGCTTGGAAATAATCTTCTTCCTCCAAACTAATATTCACTTCCTATTCCTCTGGTGAATAAAGCTTCATCTACATGGATCACATGCTGGCTATGTGGGCAAAACATGCCTATCATGACCCAGCTGCACCAGCAGTTGAAGTCCTAGCAGATCTTAGGACCTTTCAGCTGTGTTACTGTGATACCATGCTCTGAATTTGGATCAGTGCAAAATAGAAGCCATTCCTTTCCCAGCCCTTCTCAGTAGCAGGATGGTGTCAGAGGGCGTAAATCATGGCATCTCTAGCAGGGTGCGTGCAGGTTCCACTGACATTTTCACAATTTAAATCATCTTGAGTAATAACCCTTTTAAGATGACTAATGTTACTGATTTTCCTGCATTAATAATAGTGCCGAACACAACAGAAGAGGTGAAAAAAATCACTAGTGTACGAGGTCACATTTTAAACCAAATGTATGGTCATCGTTAACTCTTTCTGTTGAAGTTCAGTTCAAGACAAGCAGTACCTCACCTGTCATCCTTCCAAGGTCTCTTTCCTGGCTTCCTTTCCTCTTTTTCCTACAAAAATTCACACTAGATAAAAAAACTAAGCCTTACTGCCTATGGAGGCTCCCTACTGTTTAAAATGTCAGTAACAATGGTGAACTCGATCTGCCACTATTACATCTACAAAACCTAACAGTATATAATTACTCCTCTTATAACACAGATCCAATTGACCTAGGAAATTGTTGGTTAAAATTAACTGGCATTAACAGGTGTACTGTACTTTAAAAAACATGACTTCTCAGTTGATAAAGAGCTAGAAAGTATTTTTCATTCCTTATGGATTAGCTATGAAAATATGTATGAAGCTTGATTTCTGCTGGTGGCTGAAGATGCAAAGGGCATATGGTAGGCTTGGATCTGTCTCAATGTAGCCACTACAAGAAACGAACTGAGAGCTAAAGGATGAGAGTGTCTTGTAGAAGTGCCACAGATGGGCAAATTTAATGAAAAAGCCATTGCTAGGTCTGTGTTCTGGTAAGCTGAGTCATCCCTGTTCTGCTTAATGCTTCCACTGAATAGACTTCCATCTGAAAACAGGATCTGTCGAGTTCTCAAAAGCACACACTGTTAGAGGTGTGGAGACAAAGATTCCATCTCTCCACGACCATCCTACCTACAAGCCTTCAAATGAGGACTGGCTAAGTTTCCAGAGTGGAGGTCAATTCTCACTGAAACAGTAAACCATTCTGCTAGTCAATGTTGTTGTTTTTTTTTAATTCATTGATATCTGCCTACAAATTATGCTAAACTCAAGGAAACTTAAACTTTGAATGAAAGCTACATAGAATTACAAAATTTAGCAATATTAAGCATTTTCTCTTATTAGACTATTATAAATATATTTTAAATAAAAGCATAAAAAAGAAAAAAAATTCTCGAAACCTTACTTCCTTGTGATAATCACTGTCACATTTTGATAAACAAACTTTGAACCTCCCAACTCACTCATATACCCTACATACACATGCACAATGTATGTGCACACACAATCACATGCACACTTAAATACCTGGCACTCATATGCAAATTGTACAAACAATGATATATACACACACTTACACACTAAGCAAGTATGTGCACAATGTGCACACACATATTATATGCACTCTTAAGCAAGCACCCTGTACTCATGTGCACACTATATGCACATACTACACACACATATCACATGCACATTTAAACACCATGCACTCACATGCACACTGCACGCACACATAACACACACACACACACACACACACACACACACACACACACGCGCGCGCGCGCCACGCGTGCAGACCTAAGAAACAGGCTCACATTAAAAAGTACTTTTACAATCTGCTCTTCCAATTCAACAACATGTTAAGGAAATCATCATGATAATGACTATAGATTTACATCACTGTTTTTGAATGGCTGAGTTATGCTCCACTGTGTGATGGAGTAAATATAAAGAAACCAGTATCTATGTAATTTATCAACATTTTTGAAAAACAAGATTTATTTGTTAGGTGGTATTGGTAATATCTGCATGAGAGAATTAAGGATGTTTTTCATTACTAAACTCTCCTCCTTGGAATACCAAATAGATATACAGAAGTGAAATATTCAAATTGTAGGAATATGGTTTGTTGCTGCCAGATCACTCTGTTTAACAGTTAATTATATAAAGTACCAAAATCCAACATTGGCTTCTCCCTTTTCTTCAGAAATATGCATCACAACACTAGTTATGTGGAGATTATTTTCTGAACAGAAAAACACACATAGACATAATTCATCAAAATAGAAAGTGTTTTAATGCCTTCCCCAAATGCTGCATACAAACCTTTTACTGAGTCTCACTTGAGTAATTTCCCAACCAATATTTCTCATTAACACTCATTTCTCAGCAAAGATTTTATAGTTGATAGTCTTAGTAAGGCTCTGTATTAATAAGACTTCATTAAGTTTTCAAAATATATTATAGTACACTTCCTGGAATGATCAAAAGTCTTCTCAGACACCATTAGAACTGAGCAGCGTGGATCTCTGTCAGGGGAGCCGCAGTAGAGTCACCCATTGCACTTAGACACTCTTTAATTCCAACTAAAGTCCCTGTAACTCAGGAAGAGCTGTCGTTGTCTTTTCTTGGACAGCCAGAATTATCTTTTTCCACGCTTTCTAGCTATATTTGGAGACTGGGTGGGGCACAACTCAAGCCATGCAGGAGTTGGCCTCACTGTCCATTCTGATGTTGTTTTAGAGGAAGCAAGGACCTGGGAGTGGCTGCACTGCCCAGTGCTCTGGCACATGCGGATGGCACCAGGCAGCCCTTGGAGCAGGGGAACTTGTGGAGCCATGTTCACAGGCTCAGATATCCTTGAAAAACCCAGACACGTCAGCGAGCCTGCAGAGAGGGGCTGGAAAGGAATTGGAAACAGACCATCTAGTATATGGTCTTGGCTTTCAAAATAAGAAAGGATGCCCACTATCCACAACTCCACCCGTGTGCTGGGTAGAGGTCTGGACAGGAACAGAAATGTTTCAAGAAATGAAATAAATAAATAAACAAACAAACAAACAAACAAATATATTCAAATAGAACCTTAATGACATAGACAAGGGTAAGAAAAAAACTTACTACTCAACAAATTCAAGAAAGTACTGGAAAGCTGTCAAATTAGGTTTATCTTTTATATAACACTGTATATTTTTAGTTGAACAAAAGTTGGACCAAAACCAAAACCAAACAAACAAACAAAAAAGAGGCTTTGTTAGTTCTTTATAAAAAGGCAAACATGGGGAAAGCTAGTCCCCTTGAGAACTAGGCCCTGGGACTGGCTAATCCCTGTATCTCCAGTGTGGGCCAGAACCTAGCACCTGGCATGTAGGCAATGTGCACCCACCTAAGACTCCAGAAAAACAGAAACTAAAGGGAAATTTGTATGGAAGTCTAGGTGACACAATGGCACAGAGCCCACTGGGCCAGATGTGAGTAGGAAGAAACCATGACTGGGCAAGCTCTTGGAAGGCCCCGTGTTGTAAGCCCATCCGTGGATACCTAATGGACTCACGGGGGTCACAGTAGAAAATGCCAGGCCTTTGATTGTTCAGAGTCAAAAATGAAGACTGGGTGAGATTTTTGATTGATGGAGTTTAATTTGAGTTAATTAAGGTGCTGGAGACACAATGAGAAAACCTGGAAGGTTAAATTAGATTAAAAAGTAGGAAAAGGTCCTGACAGATTTGAAAGTGTTACATTTCAGTAGGATGTTGTTAATTAAACAATTTATTGTATTCATTTTACATCCTATTAGCTATTGATTTTGTTTTTAAACCATCATCAGGTTGTGTTGAAGCCATCTCAAAACTTGAATTCCTTTTTCAGCTTTTAAAGCAATATGCTGGTCTTACATAGTGTATTTGCATCCTCCAAAAATGAAGTTACCATCACAATTTTAGAATACTGCTGAGTGGGATTTCTTGGTAATATTTTTCTAATTGTCAAGACTAAAGAGAGTTAAAAAGAAGAAGAAATGATGGTAATTAGTAGTCTCCTATAAAAATTAGTTACTCAAAATTAGCATTTAGTTTCATCAAAATTACATATATATTTCTATGAAATACCAGATGAAGATACTCTAGTTTTTTAAAAATGTCTTGTATAGTTTAGAAATTCAGAACATTATGTGAATACCAGGCCTGGTAGTACATGCCTATAATCTCAGCACTTGAGAGGTAGAGGTAGGAGGCAAGCTTGGGTTATTAAGATCATTTCAAAAAGAAAAGAAAAAATAGAAACAAAACAAAAACTGAACTAACAAAAAACAAAACTAAACAAACAACCTTCCACCAAAACAAAAACATGACATAAAAAAACAGGAGACAAGGGACGCACATAAAATCCTAGGAAAATACCCACGGTCCTGTGCCCCACTAGAGTAGATCCAAAGACCTTGTTCGAGTGCCTGCTATGAACCAGTGGCTTGAGTACAGTTTCCCCTGGATTCCTAGCCAGCCCAGCCTCCCCTGTGCTCCTCCTCCACCTCTCATGGCTCCACCCAGATGTGCCTTGCTCTGGAAGGCTTGCTACCATCTCATCCTCAGATTCTGTACTGTAATTGCTTGTGTGTTTACCTGTGTTTCCTTTAGAGCGAAGTCCCGGGAGAGCAGGCGCTTCTTCTCTGCCAGATTGCTAACTGTATTCTCAGCATCCTGCATGCTGACGCTGAGCACATAATCAGCAATCTGAACACTTGACATTTGTGTAAGGGAGGGAGGGAGGTAGGAAGGGCACAAAGGAAGAAGGCTGGCAGATAGGCCCGACAGGAGACCTTCCCACCAAAGAACATCATGCGGCACAGGCACATATTTAAGACCTGCTTACCTGCCAGAAAGAAATGTGGCTGTCAGTGTTTGAGTAGGTGGCAAGATAACGCCCATCAGGAGCAAAGGACACTGCAGTGATTGGTCCCTTGTGCCCATGGATTGTCTGAAATGAAATTAATAGGTCATTAGTGATATTCATTCCACAGAACTCTTACAAGTACGTCTGTGAACGTACTCAATGTTGAACAGGTGATATCATAGATATTTGATACTGCAAACTGCAACATTCTTTATTTATAAAATCAGGTTATAAAAATGAAGGAAAGTAAGAAATTCTTCACTTATGTAAGGACATCAATCTTGTTCTGAGGAGTGGGTCTGTCTTCCAGCTTGAAAGGCATTATGAGCCCAAAGAGAAAGTGCATATGAGTGGATAAACCAGAGCTTTAATTCTTTACATTTCAGGGAAGAATTTTGCAATGACTTAGAAAGCTGTGATGGCTATTCTTGGTTGTCAACTGGACTGCATTGGGGATGGCTGGGTATAACTGGGAGAGAATCTTTTTTTAATTAAATCTTTTGAAGTGGGAAGATACACCTTTAATCTAGATCTTTTGAGGTGGGAAGATTCACTTTTAATCTGGACTATACCTTCTGCTAGCAACCTACATGAAGGACATGGAAGGAGAAAGTTTGCTCTCTTTAGCTACTTGCTGTTGCTCACAAGTCCATTTACGATTGGTAGCAGAGAATACTTCTTCAGGATTCTGGATTCACACTGAAGACCAGCTGAGACATTCAACCTCATGGACTGAACAACTACTGAATTCTTGGACCTTCTGTTGGTAGACAGCTATTGTTGAATGACTTGCTGTATCACAGCCTGTAAGCCACTCTAATATATTCCCTTTATGTAGAGATAGAGATTTATTCTATTAGTTCTGTCCCTCTAGCGAACCCCAACTAATATAAAAGGCCAAAAAAAAAATTTACCCAAATTACCCAGGAACTTGCCTATCTGAAGGGAAAACCAATCAAACCTATATTGTAATCTCTGAAAGAAGTTAAAGACTAATTTAAACTCCTTAATAATTATACACTTTTCATGTTTTATCCTTGATTTTACACCAATAACACTATGCTTAACTGCATACAGCTGCAATTAGTAAGCATATATACATGCTTGCACTGGAGGTATGGGCACATATAAATCAAACACTATTAAAAACATGTTAACAGGGACAGTCTTGAACCTTTGCCAATAGCTACCATTGATTTAACAATGAATAATGAAAAGGAAGCTGTATTTTAGAGTAGGTCTCTGATAAAAGGTCTTTACTAATAAAACAATACACTCATCCAATGATATTAATAATTACTGAAAAAACTCCCTGCTAAGAAAATTGGCATTAATACTGTAACCTAACCCACATCCAACTGTTCAACACCAGACCTCCACTATGTTAGTTAAAACCCAGAGGCCTTTGTCTTTAATGCACTGGAGAAATGAGTCTCAGTGAGCACAGACTTGTGATGTCATTCAGGTCATACATGTTGTAAATTTTTATAAGAATTTTTACATAATAGGTATCTGAAAACTCCAATGAGAAAGACTAGGGAGGACAGAGACATGAGCCAAGCACATTCTTAATGTCCTCTGCTATCTTCTTTCCTGTCATTTGATTTGATGGCAAATCAAGTACTCAAAGAAAGAATGTTATTCTGGTAATACAGACCTAGGCTTAAGCAACAGAAGGCATGGGAGCTGAGTCAGACTGTCTGGGTATGCATTTAGCTCACTACTTAGTCACTGTGGAACCAGGGTCACATTATTTAACCTCAGAGTATCAATATCTATAACATAAGGATGATGATGTTCATAGTTATTATATGTGTGTCAAAGAGCTTTGTGAAAATTAAATGAGCTAATATACATGTTGTAACCTGCACATAATAAAAACTCAGCAAATATTATTGACATTTTCTGTTACGCTTGCTTACCTAGGAATGACCACACAAATCTAACAATCACATAACTCAATTGTTTACTGTTTTTTAATAACCTCTCACCCACAAATTCAAAACCATTTATGCCCAAATCAGCTTCACTTGGCATCCTAGATTGCTTAGAAACAGACTTCAGACTGTGCCATCATTAAACAAAGACAAGTGGGAGCTATCCGTGGTGCTGGCAACAAGTGTGCTAATAAAGCAATGGGTACTTGTGCTGAATAGCTAGTGAAGGAAACCAGAGTAATCAAACATCAACTATGCTGGGATGAAAATTACTCTAGGCAGGAGAAAAATCTTTAAGACATTAAATGTCTACTGCCACTTACTACATCAGCTTAAGGAACTCAATGGGAAAGCACTTTCATTTTTAAAAATTAGTATCCAGTTCTGGAAAACCATAACTATAATCACCTTATTTCCTTTAGGCCAATCTGAATCCCCCCTCCTTTTTTTTTTGTTAAGACAACTGATTGGGGAGACCTTTGTTTATAACAGAGGATCATCAAAACCAATTAATAATAATAATAATAATAATAATAATAATAATAATAATACTGTGGATTGAATCCAGGGCCTTAAACATGATGCAAGCAACCTAGCACAATCCCAGCCCTGGACTCTAGGCACATTTTGTTTGACCTGCCAACTGTTTAAAAAGGTTTGTGCCCGTATTTCTAACTTACCACATCTCATTGAAACTGAGCTGCTGGAGAGACGGATCTGGCTCACACAAGGACACTTCAGCTTAGACATTTGCTCTTCACTAGTATAGGACTGACACAAGAGCAGACGTGTGGGCCAGACAAGCTCTCCTATAGAATCTAGCCTTTCCATTGCAAATATCTGATTCAAAACAGTTCCCCACAATCCAGGATCTGAGCAGCCATCTAAAACCACAAGCAGACTACTTATTTTTCTAAGAACACACTGGCCCTTCTTGAAAGCCTCAGCGTCCTGAGTGGAAGCAGAGCAAGCATGTTCTGGACAGTGGCCCTCTGAATAGCTACACAGAATCAAGATCTCTTTCCGATTAGCATCCTGCCTCAGTTAGCAACAAGTCACCCACAGGGCTGCACATCCAACAGCCAAGTAGCACACTCTCTTCTGTAAGTCAGCCATGCTAAATGCAGAAAACCAGACACCAGGCCCACGTCTACCCCACGCAGGATATGTCTGGCCAGTCCATCCTGCATCTCCCATTCTACAGAGACAAGTGCTCAGGACACCGACATGAAAAACACCTCCACATCAGGAGCCATGGCTTCTTGCTAGCTGCTGTCTCTAACAGTTGCTGTAAACAGTTCCTCCTGAAGATATATTTTTTTTAAATCAGGAAAATAGTTTGTTTACTAGACACATTTCTTTTTATGGTATAACAGTCATTACATAATCCAATGGTATTTCTTTTACTGCCAGGAAGCTCAGAACTAAATTTATGCTCAGTCTGTGTCTAGTAATAAATACTGCCTACACATTCTGCTCATCTTTGTTCTGTTTTCATCTGAGTGGTTTAAGTCCAGACACACCAAGTTTGAATCTAAATTTCTTTGAAGTATGTTTTGGACAAATTGGGTTAGCCTTTAGAGTAGGTGAAAACACATGCAAGCAGGCACCCACACACACCCACGAATATATGTGCACACACACACGAACACACAGGTATACACACGTGTGATAAAATGCTCCTGGGTTCCCCACAGAAATGCCTCTAAAGCAACATAAGGAAGCTCCAGGAGCATGGCTGTGGCTGTCACATGGGTCTCTTGTGGATGAGGAAATATGACTGGAGCAGGGCAGTGCTCTGTAATCCAGTGTGGTGCAGCTACTGAGTTCATCACTCCCTCAGCCCTGGAGGTGCTTTGGCCCCAACTATAACAAAATGTTGCCACTGTCATTTGTTCAGATTCTCTGGACTTGAAGATTGGTGCAGACATCACCTGAAATGACTTGAAACTCAACCCCCACATTGCATTAGATGCCAGCTGTGAAGGATTTCACTGAACTTGAAAGTGACTTGTGAGGTAGCAAACCCAGTCTCAGACGCTAAACCCTAAAGGCCATTTTCAAAACAAGTGTCAAAAAGTAGTTTCATTGTCTTTTTATGGGCAAATGGGTATCAATGTCTTGCTAAGCATCTTTTTTTGGTCAAAGATATTTCTGTATTGAAAAGACAGAGATGAAAAGAAATTAAAGACTTCCTAGAATTCAATGAAAATGAATGCACAACATACCTAAAGGTATGAGACACTGTGAAAGCAGTGCTAAGAGGAAAGGTCATAGCACTACGTAACAAAACATTGATACCCATTTGGTGCTGGCATAACTGGATGGCGGCATCTACAAGAATGCAAACAGATCCATATCTATCGCCCTGCACAAAACTCAAGTCCAAGGGATCAAAGACCTCAACATAAATTTAGTTACACTGAACCTGATAGAAGAGAAAGTGGGAAGTAGCCTTGAACACATTGGCACAAGAGAACTACTTCCTGAATATAACACCAGTAGCACAGACACTGAGATCAACAATTAATAAATGGGACCTCCTGAAACTGAAAAGCTTCTCTTAGGCAAAGGACAAGGTCAATAAGACAAAATGACAGCCTATAGAATGGGAAAAGATCTTCACCAACCCCACATCTGACAGAGGGCTGATCTCCAGAATGTATAAAGAACTCAAAACACTAGACATCAAAATACCAAATAATTCAATTTTTAAAATGGGATACAGATTTAAGCAGAGAAGTCTCAACAGAAGAATCTCGAATGGCTGAGATACACTTAAAAATTGTTCAACATCCCTAACTATCAGGAAAATGCAAATCAAAATGGCTCTGAGATACCATCTTACACCTAATGACAGCCTATGTTGGAGAGAATGTGGAGTAAGGGAAACACTCTTCCACTGCTGGTGGGAATGCAAACTTGTACAGCCACTTTGGAAATCAGTATGGCAGTTTCTCAAAAAATTGGGAATCAATCTACTTCAAGACCCAGATGTAGCAGGAATCTTAAAAGTTCTTATTAATAAAATCAAACCTGAGCCAAGTATTGGGATGAACACTGGAAGGTCAGAGAGATAGAATAAGCCACAGCTAACCTCACCTTGCCAGATCCTCAGCTGGTCTTGTTTCCTCAGACTGGAGGCCTCTGTGTCCTCATATCCGAATGGTTCTCAGCTGAACTGTGCTGCTAGAAGCCTGAAAGCTTAACCAGGCCAAATGCTTAACCAGCCAAAACTTCTAGTTTCTGGTCCTCACGCCTTATATACCTTTCTGCTTTCTACCACTACTCCCTGGGATTAAAGGCTCGCTTTCTGGAATTAAAGGCGAGTGTCACCATGCCTGGCCGTTTCCAATGTGGCCTTGAACTCACAGAGATCCAGAGGGATTTCTGCCTCTGGAATGCTAGGATTAAAGGCGTGTGCTACCACAGCCTATCCTCATGTTTAATATTGTGGCTGTCCTGTTCTCTGACCCCAGATAAGTTTATTAGCATACACAATATTTCGGGGAACACAATACCACCACACCCAGAGATACCATTCTTGGGCATATACCCAAGGGATGCTCAATCATACCACAAGGACACTTGCTCAACTATGTTCATAGCAGCATTATTCATAATAACCAGAACCTGGAAACAACCTAGATGCTCCTCAACAAAAGAATGGATAAAAAATGTGGTACATTTACACAGTGGAGCTATTACTCAGTGGTTAAAAAAAAAATGACCTCATGAAATTTGCAGACAAATGGATGGAACTACAAAAAAATCATTCTGAGTGAAGTAACCCAGACTAAGAAAGACAAACATGGTATGTACTCACTCATAAGTGGATATATAAATATGTAAAGCAAAGGATAACCAGTCTACAACCCACAGCCCCAGAGCAGCTAGGTAACTAGGAAGACCCTAAGAGGGATACACATGAATTGTCCTGGAAAGAGAAATAGTTGAGATCTCCTGGGTAAACTGGGAATGGGTGGTGGGGTGGTGGGGTGGTGGGATAGGTAGAGGAGAGGAGATGGGGGATGGGAACATGAGGGATCAGGATGGTCGAGTTGGGGGAGGGACGGAGAGGAAGAGCAATGAAAGAGAGATCTTGATAGAGGGGGGCCATTATGGGGTTAGGGAAAATCCCAGGAATTCACAAGGATGAGTCCAGCTAAGACTCCAACAATAGTGGAGAGGGTTCCTGAACTGGCCTTCTCCTGTAATCAGATTGGTGACTACCTTAATTGTCATCATAGAACCTTCATCCCGTAACTGATGAAAGCAGTTGCAGAGATCTACAACCAAGCATTGGGCCCAACTTCCGGAGTCTTGTTGAAGAAAGGGAGAAGGAATTGTACAAGCCAAGGGGGTCAAGATCATGACAGGACCTACAGAGACAGCTGACCAGAGCTTGTGGGAGCTCATGGACTCTAGACTGACAGTTAGGGAGCCTGCATGGTACCAACCTAGGTCCTCTGCATGTGGGTGACAGTTGTACAGCTTGGTCTGTTTGTGGGGCCCCTAGCAATGGGACCAGGGCCTGTACCTGGTGCATGAACTGACTTTTTGGAACCTATTTCCTATGGTGGGATGCCTTGCTCAGCCTTGATGCAGGGGGAGAAGGTTGGTCCCCTGCCTCAACTTGATACACCATGCTTTGTTGACTCCCAGGGAAGACCTTACCCTTTCTAAATGGAGATGGAGGAGGAGTGAATGGGGGAGGGAGCAGAAGATAGGCAGGTGGGGGAGGGAATAGAAGCAGAGGAGGGAGGAGAAACTGTGATTGGTATGTAAAGTAAATTTAAAAAACTTTTTTACAAAAGACAGAAATGAGATGAAGAAAATAATCTAATTTGGAAGTGCTAGGAGGAATAAGAGAAATTCTACAATTATCCCAGGCAAGAGACAGAATACTAGATTATTAAACACTCCAAACCATTGCCCAATGGAAGAAAAAGATCTGAGGGACAAGATTAATAACGAGAAGTGCTTATTTATATTATATCTAGCAATAAGTATTTCCTACCCATTTCTCTCACTATGGGTCTGTTCTCATCTATGTGGTTGAGGCCCAAACAAAATATTAGTCACTTTTAACAAAATTAGGAAAATTTATAAAAGTAGGTAGAATTTTGCTATCATAAATACCATATGCAAAATGTTTACAAAGATTTACCATGTATTTGCAAACAATAGACAAACACGCAAACAGAAAAATAAAAAGAACATGGCCTGCACTTCATAGCACCAAGGTCTTGGGGACTGAGAGAGAAGCAGCTACCTTGAGAGCAGCATGGCTGAACCTGGAGTAATGAGGCAGATATAGTTTGAAGGCATGAGAACTCTGTTCCCAGTGGCTGTGCATGTCCACAGAAGACCCAGTTCTGCCTTCCATTGAGACACATGCACTGCAGCAAGCAGACAGGGCAAACATCTATTTTATGTTTCATAAGCACAAGCACAGAAGATGCCTGAAGTTAGGAAATGCCTGAACAAAGTGTTCACTGGTCTATGGAGGCAAGAGATAGATTAGAGATGGCCATACTATTCAGGAAATGCCCAGGGAGTGAGTACAGAGTCTCAAAATGGCAAGACCTAGCAATATGGACATTATCTTGGTACTGATACCATTTAAGGATGGCCCCCAATGCCAGGGTGGGTCAAACTCTGGTCACTCTGTATGGTTTCTCTTACATACTCATATTCACAGCAGACAAATCAGAAATGGGCACAGAAGCAGAGAACCCAGGATATGATTTGCATGTCTTTCCAGGGTCCCAACACAGGAAGTCACAGATTTCATGGCAGGCTGGCAAGAAGGTAACTTTTCAAAGCAGAGAGGAAACAAAGACATAACTCTGATCAACAGCCTTGCTTGCTGGGCAAAGAAAAGGCTCATTCAACATAGCTAATTCAGATGAGTTTAAAAGTTAAGATTGAATTATATCCAAGGAAAAATGTTCCCTGTTCTTTCTTCCAAACAACCACTTTAGGAAAATTTCAGCAGATACTTAAGAGTCATCTGTTCAAGGAAACAAAGCTTGGCAAGTCACTAAGATAGACACAACCATAAATCCATTAAACAGTGGATCATCTCACTATGGCTGCTCACAAGGCTTAGATCATAGCATCATCAAACAGTGGATCATTTAACTGCGGCCAGTCACAAGGCTCAAGGGGACTGACTAAATTATCACTGCATGAAGCTGCTCAAGTGTTTCTGTGTAAGCATCTTAGGACCTTATGATGCTTCCAAAAGGTTACCTTTTTAATTTTCAGCAATGAAGCCTATTTTTACTGACAGTGTATATCCCTAATCTTATCTTAATCTTAAATTTTATCAGTATCCACAGTTATGATGTTTTATAATAGTAAATAAATAATAAATGCAAGACTTTCCTAGTGTAATTCTAAAAAAAAAAGCCATACTATTAGAAGCTAGAAAAGATAATAAGGAACTGAAATGAATTTGACTGTTTGCATGTATGCATACATATATATTTGACTCTTCACTTTAATGTGTTGATTCTTTTACTAATGACCACACTCACTAATTCTGTTCTGCTGTAATTTTCACCAATTCATGGAATCATAACTCGAACCAATAAAAGACACACTGGGTACTTTGTTATTACTTCTAACCATATACTATATATTTAATCAGCATTCACTATAGATTTCTCAGAAAGATTCACTTCAATGAGAAGTGAATTAATCCCCCATTACTGAGATTAACTATAGAGGAAGGTGTATTTAATGTTCTTAGAGTAAGTATGCTTAAACCTTTGTATCTTTATTTATTTTATTAAGAATTTTTTATTCATTTTACATATCAACCACAGACCCCCCCCCTCTTCCCTCCTCTGCCCCCCAGCCTTCCCCCTCAACCCACCCCCCATTCCCTCCTCTGACAAGGTAAGGCTTCCCATGGGAAGTCAGCAGAGCCTGGTACATTCAGATGAGGCAGGTTCAAGCCCCTCCCCCTGTATCAAGGCTGTGCAAGGTGTCCCCCCATAGGTAGTGGGCTCCAAAAAGCCTGCTCATGCACCAGGGATGGATCCTGATCCTACTGCAAGGGAGCCCTTAAGCAGATCAAGCTACACAACTGTCTTGCTTATGCAGAGGATGTAGTCTCCAGTCCCGTGGAGGCTCCACAGCTATTGGTCTAAAGTTCCTGAGTTCCCACCAGCTTGGTTTAAACCTTTGTATCTTTAATGCAATCATATTGTCTAATGATGAGAAAACTGAAACCTGAAGTTCTGAGCGATGCCGCATTCATTACAAAGGGAAAGCATCAACACTTACACTGGTTCTCACTACTCCTAAGTTGGTGGAATATTATCCCCCACAGAAAAAAATCAAAAGGCTATACTGCTTATGTCATAAGGATTATCAGTATGTAGATATTGAAGCACTATTTAATTCATCAATGTCAGTTAGTTTATCCCCAAATGACATATAAATCACTGTTAGTAACTGCACATGGACAAAGTGCTACAGCATTTTTTTTTTTAAAGGAACAGAGCCCATTTACTTGGCTTCTGTCTTATAATAAAACTTGTATTAGCTCACTTTGTTATATTTATCCTTAAGTCTATTTCCATTAAGATGTTAGAATGATACCAAATATACTTGTCTTCTCCCCAAATGTATATTCATTTCAATTAGACAGTGATAGAAAATAATTCAATTCATTGATTAGTTCAGCTCGTTCTGTTAGGGAGATGCCATAGCAGGTTGACTCTCATTCCAGACTTGGCATAATAGGAATCAAAAAGCAACATCTCAGCCTTCCTTCAGAAAAGAAGTGAGAGACGGAACAAGGGACGTCTCTAGGTGTTATCAAGCTGGCAGGAGTCAGTGTGGCATGTGCAGAAACGAGTAACTACCTTGATCCTCCAGGTTTTCCCCCTAAATTCTAAGCTAACATCAGGGAGAGACTCTTTTACCTTCTCCTACATACACCTCTGGTAGATATTAAATTATGAGATTACCGTAAGAGTAGATAGGAAACCTTCGTAATTTTCTGGTTATAAATTTGTGTGTGTGTGTGTGTGTGTGTGTGTGTATGTAGGAAGAAAGGGAAGGAGAGAGAGAGGGAGAGGGAGAGAGAGAGAGAGAGGAGAGAGAGAGAGAGAGAGAGAGAGAGAGAGAGAGAGAGAGAGAGAGAGAGAGAGAAACACATGCTGAAGTACAGAGGGATAGCAAGACTGAAGAGCATTGTATGCTGAAGGTGCTATTCTATCCTTGGGAGGGTGCTGGCTACAAAACTTCCAGAATGGCTAGGATCTGCAGATTAAAGGCTGCAGTGATGATTAGGGAGGATGGCAAATCAGGAAGACAGCAGAAGTATGTGCTGTGAATCCACACTGAGGGAACTTCTTTTAAACTCAATAAGTTTTAGAACTACTTACATGTCTTTAAAACTGTGCTCAGTGCATGAATTGGCTGTTTGAAACCTGGGGCTTAGCAGAGACGCTTGGCTCAGCCTGGGAGGAGGGGACTAGACCTGCCTGGACTGAGTCCACCAGGTTGATCTCAATCCTCGGGGGAGTATTTGCCCTGGAGGAGATGGAAATGGGGGGTGGGCTGGGGGAAGGGGAGGCGGGACGGGAGGGGGGAGAATGGGGGAATCCATGGCTGATATGTAAAGTTGAATTATATTGTAAAATAAAATAAAATAAATTAAAAAAACTACTTACAGAAGACATTGCTATCCAAGCCATCATATTCTCCATATGATTCAGACATCAAAATAACACATTTAATACTACATTAATTCTTAAACATTTTGCTATGTTTGGAGATTTGAAAAATCATGTAATGACATGGTTTATTTATTTATTGAGTGGTGTGTGTGTGTGTGTGTGCGCGCGCACGCGCACGCGCAGGTGTGAAGCTGACATTGGGTACCTTCGTCAGTTTTCTCCATCTTATCTTTTAAGACATGTTCTCTCACTGCATCTGGCATGCACTGGTTGGGGACACTGGCTAGCCAACAAGTTTCAGGAGTGCACCAGTCTCTGCCTCCCTAGCACTGGGGTTCCAAAGTGCAGCTCTGGGCCTAGCTTTTTATGTGTGGGCTGGGTATCTCAACTCAGATCCTCATACTGGCATGGCAAGCACTTTCCCCAAGTAACCCATCTCCCCAGGCCCCATAGCCCAGTTCTAGATGGTCGTATTTGTGCAGGTCCAGCTCATTTTTAAACAAAACATGGCAAATAATTCGATCTCACTGAACAATGATAAAGAGTAGAGTGCTAGCAAGCATACTAACAACTAAGGACGCTGGGGTAGTGTAAGTGTGGCTGGCCCCCATAAGCTTACACAGAGTGGCACTACTAGGTGTGGCTTTTTTGGAGGAAGTGTGTCACTGTGGGGGTGGGGGTGACAGACAGACTACTCCCTGCTGCTAGCACCATAGAGCCAGCACCACATCTGCCTGCACGCTGCCATGTCTCGCCATGATGATAATGGACTGCACCTCTGAAAGTGTAAGCCACCCCAATTAAATGTTTTCCTTTATAAGAGTTGCAGTGGTCATGGTGTCTCTTCTCAGCAATAGAAACCTAAGACAAATGCTTTTTAAGGATATAGGGGAAAAACACAAACATACTCCTTTCTATATTTTTAGTGTATACCTTATTCCAAACATGCAGAAGTCTTGGCACAGGTGTATAGCATATTCTTAGAAAGCATGAAGTGATTAATGGGTTTGATTCTCAACAAATACAAAAAAAAAAAAAATTAAAACAAACACATACCAGTCCTTAACACGAAAATGGTTCTGCTTTGGAATTCTGCTTATAAAACTTTTCACAGACTTTAAACAAACAAACGAACGAACAAACAAACAAACAAACACAGAAGGGCAAATTCCCAGTCTGGCTGTGATCAAGTTTTGCTTCTATGACTACTTTAGTACATTTGCACAAGTTCACCTCACCAAAGTCTCATCAATGGTTATCATTTCTTTGATGTCAAATTTAGACAGTGGTAAGATAAAGTTCTAGTAAAAATGTACATTTTATTTACATAAATAAGATACAGTAATGTACCTCCCCATGGGAGGCCTTACCTTCTTGTAGGAGGCAATGGGGGAGGGTTGGGAGGGGGAGGCTGGAGGAGTGGAAGGAGAGAAGAGGGGAATCTTTGGTATGTAAATTGAATAAAAAAATTTCTTAATTAAAAAAAAAGAAAAAAATGATACAGTAATGGCTGACTTTTTAAAGCTCCTTACACCGATTATTAGAATCGCTGAGGACGTGAACTGCACTACAACTTTTAATAGCAGGAAATTCAAGGAAAATGGTGAGTGGCCTCGACCACAGTGTCTGAAATACATTTATCACTGGCATGCCATGCTGGCGGCAGTCAATATGTGTCTCTCATTTGTTAGGTGCTCTCCTGCTGGGACTCCCTCATTAGAATTTGCTTTCACTTCCTGAGCAAATGACAACTAGAAAAGGAGGCACTTTCTTTCTTGACCAAACTTAATCCAGAAGAAATGAGATGACAGCTGCAGCCATCCAAGTGTTACAGACGTTTTACATGTGTTTGTTATATACTCGAAATACCGTATCACTAAACGCGACAGCCAACAAGTTAGCTCACTTTAAACCTAGTTCAACAGCGGGAAGAAATGTTTCAGAGACACCGAATATTGTTTTGCCCATGACTTAGAGCCCCATTCATTCGATTAAATAACTATGATAAAGGTTACCGATAAACTTTTGCTTTAGATTCACACTGTAGAGCAGCCTGGATGCTTGAGAATGAATACCCAGCTAAAGCCTGAGTCCGGGAAAGACAGAGCCTACACTAGGTGCTTTGCTTAGCTAGGTTCTTTTCTATGAGAAAATCAGTGCAGTCACAAGCTTGGCTGTTTAATTTCTGACCCAGTAATTTGTAGTGCTGGTCTGAGATAACTCAGTGCACAGTACATTATTACAAAAACTGGGAAACTATCACAAAATACTAAAATCCTTTCTACTTAAAAAAGTACAGATACTGAAGAGAACCATAAGAGATAGAAGGAAAACAGTGAAAGCCCAAAGAAAAACAAAAAGGTGGGGACATCAACTCAGAAGGGACAACTGTCCCCACAATCACTGCTGCCTGTATCCAGTGCCTCTACAAAGTCCTGCTCCAATGTAAACGAGCCCGTCTTTCCAGCCAAGTTCAAATCTGGGATTCTGTAGGTACAAGTTAAGTATCACTTAGCAGTAAGGAAACAAATTGACTATAGGTTCATAGATGGATGCAAACATGCTGAGTTAAAGACTCCAGCCCCTCCCACAGCTACACACACACACACACACACACACACACACACACACACACACACTCCCGTATGTGATGGTGACAGAACTGAATGCACTGATATTATTCATCCAGCTATAATTCATAACCAGTAAATTGAGTGCAGTATATTATAATATCCTCTGAAAGCAGTTACACACATGTATGTACAGGAAAATACATTAGAAAAGACTAAGTTGTGTGACGCTTCTGTTGCTACTGCCTGGAAGTACTGAGAAATGGACTCACGAAAGGCTAGCTACTTAGAGCCAGAGGCTAAAAGGCTGCTTCGTGGAATGCATTTTCTAGTTTTCAACAGGCCTCAATGGACAGAGCTCCCACCACGTCCCTTGGGGAACCTTAACCACAACTTACCATCCTCAGCCAGGAAGCCTTTCCTGTAAACCGTCTCCAAGTGCTCTTTTCCTAGAACTGTAGTCTATCACTCCGTAGTAGATCTGGACATGTCACAACGGACACTTCTTCCTTTTCAATAAGCCAT
This sequence comes from Peromyscus aztecus, assembly GCA_902168405.1. NCBI lineage: Eukaryota > Metazoa > Chordata > Mammalia > Rodentia > Cricetidae > Peromyscus > Peromyscus aztecus. Next base: position 46,556 of record CABHPQ010152758.1, read on the forward strand.
ACATTTCTGCTCAATGTATAATACTGCCTATTGATCCAGGATTGGTTGGCCAGAAGAGTCTCAGCCTTTTTGTTTTCCAGCTCTAAATCTAAAACTATGTCTTATTGTCTGCTCGTATTTCTATTCAGCTAAAAAGATAAAAGACCTAGAAAGCATTTAAACAAGTTCCAGAATCTGCAAGTTCAAACTTTTATGCAGACAGACCAGAAATTTATTATGATCTCTATTAAATAAACAGCACGGTGACAGGATGAACCATAAAATTTTTCTCTGAAGGAAACCTCTGGATACTCTCTAAAACAACCTAAGTTTTTTTGAGAAAAAAACTAAACCACATAGCTCGAGCCTACAGTGTACTGTGAGTTCCAGAAGGGCCTTTTTGTTTCTGCATGCTTGTGAACAGTGGTTTGGTGAGGTGTGGCTATATGAGCTTTCTGATTCTCAACAAGCCAACCCTCTTCCAAAAAAGAAGTTTACAAAATCACCAAAAAATAACAGGAGCAGGACCTGGGAGGAAAAACCAATCTGCCTAGAGGAGAATATGGTGTTACTTTTAATTAATGCAACATTCAATAGTAGGACTTGAAAATAAAAATGAATATTCAATAGGAATAAAACCAGGATTTTTCCATCATTCTTAATCAATACCTTCCTTATTAAGAAAAATATCAAAAGAGATTCTACAAGATCAGTGAAATCAGATACAAAAAATGCACCATTATTATTTAGTAAGTCTTTTCTTCCCTATGGTCACTGAATAATTCTGTTTTATGACAGTCTTTTAAAAATATAAATGTAATTCTGGTTAATTAAACACAAATACTAATACATCTCTGAAACTATTTCAGAGAGGAAAGAATTATATAGTCAGGATTTTAGTTTAAGGACATCCGTCTTAAACCTTCCTGCAGATGCCCAAACCCTGCCTCCGTGGTTACCAGGCCAGTTTCCTGATGTCCAGCAACACTCTACGGTGAGATGAGAGCGCAGGAATTTGTCACAGTCAATTTTGCCTAAGAGACACCTGAAATATAGATGAATTCTGCCAATGGTAGAGAGAGAACAGCTAACAGGGGTCAGAAGAAAACAGAACTCCCTTCAGTTCCCAGGACTGCCTTATTTAACAAAGCTGTGACGTGACCTCCTCTCTTAGAAAGTGGCTAGCTTTCTAAGTGGTATCTGCTAGTTCGTTCTTTCTTTCTTCCTTCCCTTTCCCTCCCTCCCTCTCCCTTCCCCCCACCTCTCTCTCCCTCCCTCCTTCCTGTCTGTCCGTCCATCCATCCTTCCTTCCTACCTTCTTTTGTGTGCACATGTATATGCGTACATATATATGTAGGTCAGAGGACACTGTGTCTTTTTCTTTCACCCCCTGCTTTATTTCCTCAAGACAAGGTCTCTTATTCAATGTAAAATAAGGCTGGTGGAGAACCTCTTATCCAAGGAAAGGTGGATAATCTCTCAGTCTGGGATTACAGGTGTGCCTGGCCATTCCCAGCTTTTGATATGGGTGCTGGAGATTTGAACTCAGACCCTCACACTTGCACAAACCATTGAGACATCTCCCCAGCCCCTGTATCTCCACTCCTCTATTTTATTTTCTATCCTTCTTTCTATCCCTCTGGCATTGTCTAACTTATTGCATGAGATGTTGGTAGAAGCATTAACTTGTTATAGTTATATTAGTTGTATTATTCCTTGATTGCTTTGTTTCTACCATAATAGGAGTATTTCTTCTTGGCTTTCCCTAGGAAGTCTTTCCTGCCTGGTTCTACACTATATTTTTCCTGACCCATTTTTCCTTTTCCTGAGCCATTTTCCTAGACATCTTTGAAGGTCTTCGGTAGCTAATATTAATATAGCTGCTGACCCCGTAGAGAAGCAGTGAAAAGAGGCTTTCCTTCCCTTTCTCATTATTTTCATCACTTTAGAATAAGTGTCTTAAGCATCCTATAGTTTCTCTTTTGTCCAAACCTTCATTTAGGATATAATCTATTATTATCATTTTAGATATATTGTTTCTTAAGGTTTATTTGTTAAGTAAAGTATGTATCTCTAATATATCTACCCAAGAATTACTTTTCTGTATTTCTGTACTAAAAACACCTTCCCTGCAATCCTAAAGTCTCCACTGAGTTTACTCTCCTCTACAAAAAAGCAAACAGACCAGGTGGATTCTACAGCACTTGGAAGATGTGGAACTCATTATTATTTTCTAGGAAGTTTCAAATCAAGTTAAGAATTTTGTTTTACTGAAATTTTCTGTGAATACCTTTATATGTTTCCTAAAATAAAGCCTTACGAATATTCTTAGAGATAACTTATGCAGAGGACAGCTTCAGACATTCGAAGGCATGAGATGAATTATGCCTTCTGTATGGCACATCCTTTTCACTGCTAGTTGGGAAATCATTGCCAAAGGCTTACTCTCTTCAGTTACTAAGTGCTGTAATATACCACCAAGAACTTGGAACAATAAATAAATAAGGCCTGTAATTTCTCAAATATTCAATCCTTCTAAATTTTTAAAGACAATGTCTTAATTTAGAGACAGGATATTCTCATTTATTTCTCTGTTATATATAAATGACCATTTGAATGACATTCAAATCCACAAAATATTATTCTTTAAGTAAGTCTATGCAAATAATTCTACAAATTTTATGTTTTTATTCTTTATAAATATTTTCACAGTTACTATATGCATCCTTGGACACCTAACTGACTGAAATGGATCTCATTTCTTCAAGTCATCATTCCTTAAAAGAATTCCATGTATGATGTGCTATAAAAGACAACAGCAGCCAGGTGGTGGTGGTACACACCCTTTAATCCCTTGGGAGGCAGAGCCAGGTGGATCCCTGTGAGTTCAAGGCCAGCCTGGTCTAAAGAGTGAGATCCAGGACAGGTACCAAAGCTACACAGAGAAACCCTTTCTCCAAAAACCAACCAACCAAACAAACAAACAGCACAGCAGAAGATACAGATGCCAAGTGACAAGGCTTTAATTAAACTCTCTCCTGGAGACTATCAGGAGCATTCCCACTTTCATAACTTAAGAGGAGTTTTCTGGTTCAATTTTACTAAATAGAGCTCATTAAAAAAATAACCTAAATAAAAGCCTCAACCGCATTGTCAGTTCGCACGTAGAGAGATGGCAGCAGAGGGCTTTTACTCCCTCAGAGAAAATTCATGCTGCCCTAATGTGCACTTGACTTGGCTTCACTCCTCTCTAGTTTCACTCTCCACAGAGCACAGAAGTACCATGTGTGCTCATGTAGGCCAGAAGAAGGTATTGGAACACTTGGAACTAGAGTTAATAGATGGTTTTGAACTGCCATGTGGGTGCTGGGAATTGAACCCGGATCCTCTGGAAGAACAGTCAATGCTCCTAACCACTGAGCCATCTCTCCAGCCCTACCACTTCTTATTAAGAAGACAATAATCATGCAAAATGATCTAAAAGTTAACAGAATATTGGAAGGTAGGTGCTCAGTATTGCTGCAATCATAGGAGAACTTGAGTGTCCACGCGTTTTCAATTAGTTCCATAGACATGCACACAGAGGTCAGTGCAAATGTTCCTTTAAACAGTAATGAGTGAACAGTCATAATTGTTCTATTTTAGCCAACATCATAAAGTAGCTGTTGTACTAGCAAAGGAAGGCCTGGGTCCCCAAGTGCTTACCATACACCAACAACAATTTATCTGCCTGATTCTTGTAGAATATGTATCCAGTAATGTAAAGAGCATCCAGGGAGACGACTGATCACTTTACAGGAAAATACCTTTCTATGAAAGGGTTTCCTATAAATTAGTGTGCACAGGAAAAAGAGACACACATCCCCCTTCCCGAGACAAGCTCCTTTGACAGCCTGGGCTAAAGTGCTCTGCTAACACAGAACCGTCACAGAGCTGAAAGCTGAAACAGCCTATCTAGGGAGACTGGGGTAAATCAGATACATTTCTGCACTTCTCCTTGATACAAATTCAATTTTTTACGAGCCTTTCCCTAGACGCAATGTCAATTTCCAATTGCAGTACTGGGTGATGTAGCTTCAGAGCGTGGTCAGCACTTTACTGTTGTCCCAGGCAGCCTGGGCTCATAGCACGTGGCTTCATTCCCAAGGAGAAGAAGGGAAAATAACCTAAATTGATGACTATGTCAACACGGTTGTGTGTGTGTGTGTGTGTGTGTGTGTGTGTGTGTGTGTGTGTGTTAACTTGTTTTTGAGACAGGGCCTCACTATGTTGCTCTGGCTAACCTGGAATTCTTTAGATAGACCAG